>MJUU01018178.1:15402-31786 GCA_002080025.1 Modiolus philippinarum | reverse complement strand
GCATCCAAACACAATTATCACTTGTTATTATTCTTTTTCCGCTTCTTCCGGCGTAAAATTTTTGTCCGAGCCATATCTCGAAGACCTTTCACCGGAACTTCATGAAACTTCGTATGTTGGTAGAGGACAATGAGAAGATGTGCCATCCGGTCTTGGAATTTCCAAAATGGCGACCGTTGCCATGGAAACAGAAAATGGCGGGAAAATTAAAAGTGCTCAGAATTGGATGAAAATTGACAGGAAGGTTGCCCAGCATGCATAGAATTGATTTTTGGCCTTAAAATTTTCAAAATGGCGGCCGTTGCCACGGAAACGGAAAAAGGCGGGAAAAATCAAAGTGCTCAGAATTGGATGAAAATTGACAGGAAAGTTGCCTAGTATGCATAGAATTGAATTTTGGTCTCAAAATTTTCAAAATGGCGGCCGTTGACATGGAAACGGAAAAAAGGCGGGAAAATTCAAAGTGCTCAGAATTGGATGAAAATTGACAGGAAGGTTGCCTAGCATGCATAGAATTGAATTTTGGTCTCAAAATTTTCAAAATGGTGGCCGTTGCCATGGAAACAGGAAAAAAGGCGGGAAATTCAAAGTGCTCAGAATTGGATGAAATTTCACAGGTGGCTAGGTGGATATGGGCGTTCGTTTGGGAGACTTTTGTGTTTCGCTCTGCGAACACAGTTCTTACTTGTTACACACATGTTGATAAGATAATTTTATCGTCTGTAGTCGAATTCCTATCTACACATCACACCCCGTAGAAAGCTGTACAATGGGAAATGAGGGGAATGAGCATTTGAACGGAGCGTAGAGAGCTCAGGTAAGACTTTAAGCATGCAGACGAAATGACCTTTTCGCATATACCTATTTAATTAACAATTTTTGAACAAACTATTTTCTATATTTTATATGCCTATAGTTAAAAGAAAGCATTTGCATTACGGGCTTTTCAAGAGTCCTTTCAAATAAAAAATAATTGCAATTTTCTTTTTTGAACCAAAATTTTGAGGGTAGGGAGCTCCGTTCAATTGGTAGTGAGCCAGTATTTCATGTATTGAACGGAGGGTAGTGAATATTTTACGAAAGGATGTGGAGTAAATGAACATGAGACCATAACACATGTTAACTCTATTGAACGGAGGATTGCGAGCACGCAATACTAAATGAAAATCCATGAGCAATATTACTGACGATACAGTCGTTTAAATACTGAATATTTATGAAGGGCCCTTTAGGGTCTTCCTGTCATGAAATAATGCATCTAAAGTAGTATGGCCATTTAGGCGTAATTTTTGTTCCTACATTAGGTCATTTAAAAAAAAAATGCTCAAATTTTGTCGAAAATCTAGAAAGATGGTCTCTTGTTTCTGGTCCTGTTCCTCGAGATAGAATTAGTATGTGCCACGCCTGTATGTTTTCTGACATATTAGCATTCGAACATGGCTGTAACCAGCCTTTTGTGTAAATTTAAGCTATTTTACAGTGTTGCGGAAGATGAAACTACTGGAAGGACACCGAGAACCCAACTTAATTTTTTGTTGCGAGTATATATGCATTTGCCCTTCCGACAGTTAGATTAGTTTGGTTCTTGGGGTTCTATGCAACAAATTTTAACAATAACCAACATAATTGCGAAAATCTGTCAAAATTGCATTCAAGTAGCAATTTCAATGACTGAATCTTTTATGTAAGGGTATGAAAATGTAGACAGCAATAAAAACTCTGTCCTTGATAAACTGGAGTTTTCTATGTATCATGTGCGTTTTTGTCACATGTACATTGACTTTATATCCTTTCATTTTTTCCTTTTAAACTATTTTGTTATAATAGTGTAAATAATAGATCACCTGAGAGAAGATTTTTAAATGAATTCGTAAAATCGGTATATCGGCATGCTGAAAGAAATAATTTCACGGGAAGGTTGTCATACCTCTGTGTAAATTCACGTATTGCTTGTTGGTTTCTGGTTGCATTTAAATCACGTATCATGACTATTATTAGAGGTATAGTTTACGAATCAAGCTTGAAAAAACCTGTTCACGGATCATACGTTAACCCCTAAGTGTCACATGATCAAAACATTATTAATGGAAAAGATATGCAATTCATTTAGAAATTGATCATAACTATAATTCCTGGCATAAAATACATATCTATTAATACATGGCCTTTTCCATATATATCATCCCGAGGCGTCAGCCGAGGGCTGATGTGGGTCGAGGGATGATAACTGTGTGAATATGGAAAATGCCATGTTCTAATCTGTTTAATATAAACTTTCAATTAGGAGTTATCCTCATATCTATGCTGATATGAAGGCGGAAACGATCACCTCGGATACCAGTAGGAAGGAATATTGGATTTCTAAACCTATTGAAATAAATATATACCACATAAAAAACAGACTATTTATGAAATTGAAGTGCGTTTATAAATTTTCCTTTATGACAATTCTTTAACTAAAACAAGAATACTTTCAACGATATCTTTGATCATTCTAAAAAAATCCTAGTAACGAAATATTTTACAAAAAATAAATTAAAAAAAGGCAAATTAAAAAAAAAAGCAAAAACAACAAACTGTTAAACATAACTACCTGGTCCACCCATATTTTTGACATATCAATATCTACATTTGTAGTCATTCAGTTATATCCCACCCACATTATTAATGTATAGCAATATAATATTACCTTAGGCTAGAAGCAACCAAAAGTTAGCGTTCAATAAATTTTCACCTCGTTGAATAGGTCGTGCAATATTAAATTCCACTATGGATAATATCCCTCAATATTCATGCAATAACCGTGCAATTAAGTTGTTTTGTATATATTTCTCGCAGTCTTTATTTCTAAAATGTTAAGCATGTTTAATATCTACCGAGAGAAAATGGATTTGATATTTGTATTGGTTTAGCTTTGGATTTGCCTATTGCTGAGATTTGAATTCATACTGGAAGATAAAATTCGTGAGAAATGTACCATATCATCATTTCCTTGAGTACGCTATATTTTATCGTTTGGCTCGCTACCCTCAGTTCATATGCCTCACTACCTTTTGAACGGAGCTCGCTACCCTCCACTTTTCCGTTCAAATAAAATTTCGTAATTTGTGGCGATATTTCAAAATACAATTTCATAAAGAAGAAATATATTATTATTTATGCACTTTTAAATCAGATATTCCCTTAAACATAGCCTTTTCTATATTTCCGTTAAATATTCCATCTTCGTCTGCAATGTTTTGATTTACCTGAGCTCTCTATCTTCCGTTCAAAAGCTCATCCCCTCATCTTCCATTGTACAGCTTCCTACGGGGTGCATCACTGCTCATAAAACACACAGGCGATTCTTGTATAGAATGCAATTATTGGTTTGTTATCAGTTATAGTCTCAAATTATACATAATTTCTTTAATGCATCGGAAATAAGCGGCTGAACGCTTTGGAATTTATTATAAATGTCTCTTTGCTTTTAATTTGCACATCACTTTTGATATCTTCTCCTTTACGTATCACTATACCGCATCTTTCATTTCAATCACAATCTATAAAAATACACAAATATTCTTCATTGCTAAATATCGGGTCGAATCATACATTCACAGAGAGATAAGATCATTATCACTCCGATAAATATTATTTCATTGTCTTGAAGTATACAAGCATAAATAAAAAATAAAATACTTACTGGCTCCGTTCTTCCTGTATCCATATTGAGTGTGCGGCGGCTTAATTGGCGCCTGTGATTTGAATTTACACATCAATTGCTGACCTTTAACCCCTGATCTTAAACACGTGCGTCGCATAATGAAATAACAGCAGATTAAATATTTTATTATTGATGCGGATAAACATTTTTATCCTCAGACACACATTATCCCGGCAGGTTTGATATTGTCGAATCATAAAAAAAACAGAGAAAGATTGATTTTGAAAATCAATCGATAAAAAAAATAATAAAATGATAAGAAATTAAAAACACACCCAATTTTACGTATATCATGGAAAAAACTATACTCGAATTTTTGGCACATCCATCTACAAGAAAATAATGGAAGTTACGCCCTCCCCGGATATATCTATGTCTCTGAAATGACCAATTGGGGAACGTCTGAAAGAAACTTCAAGTAAACGTTTTATCCAGGTTTTTATGAAACGTTTTCAAAAAAACGTAATAAAAACATTTGATAAAACGTTGATGAAACGCTTTAATAATGTTCAGAAAAAAACGTTCCTAAGAAAGAAACCATATAAAAACGTTTTATCAAGGTTTAACGCCACGTATTAAAAACGTTTCATTGAAAAAATAAGAAAAATGTTGAAAAAACGTTTCTGTAACTTTTTTTATTAACTAACCTTTTAAAAACCTTTAAAAAACGTTTTACAAATGTTTCGTGTTTGGTGGGGAGGTTGAACTTACATACAAAGCACGATACAGTCGTTTTAATTATTAATCAAATAATCGAATTCTCCTATGAACATTGCAACATAAAGACATAAAAAATTTAAAGTGTTGTGGAATTTTCAGGTTTCTCACATTTTCTATATATCTTCAAAACTTCCGACTATACTTGATTGATGCATGGGAAAATGTACAAGTATGTGACTTGTAGTTAGTGTGCATTTTATTTACAAGCGAAATTAAACTATTTTTTATGTCTGAATGATGATGATAAATATTTCCAACATAAAAATATTTATATGTCTCTGAGAAGTGATGAGCTTGCGAATATTGCCTTTTATTCAATGAATACTAATTGATGTACACCCAGCTAATTGTCATATATTGTATCATTTTAACTTTGATTCATTCAAATTTAGATTTGTACATAGATATTGACTGACCGTGAAATTTGTCACAAACTGGCCAGGTTGTTGAGGCCTCACTGAGAAAACTGGCATAAGATGGATGACCAGGTTAATTGGATACAAACTTCTCGCAAAAGTAAAAAATGTGCTTCATTTAAAGTTCAGAATTAGGTTTATTCTATGAATAACAAGTAAGTGTTGGTTGATTTTTTGTAAAATAATGATATTGCACCTGTTGGAAAAACAGATATACATGTACATGTAAAGATGTGCCATCTTTAACATTTATCAAGAAAGACATCTTATAAAAGTTGAGGCAAATTTCATTGTGTGTTCATGCATGACACTGTGCAACGGAAAGCTAATCTATCTTCCCGATAAAGCAACAGAAGAATAACGCATTTTGTTCTTTTATTCGTCAAATTCATAATAATTAATCTAAACATGAGGTTGAACGCGTTGTCGTTTTACACATTAAAAAGGGAAAAATGGCTCAGTCCCGCCAAACAAGAAGTTGATATTATAAGGTGACCAAAATGGCAGGCGACGCATTCCCCCCTTATATGAGGTCAAATACAAAATCTAAAATAAATCGGCCCAGCAGTAGATGAAAAAGTGCGACGAAAATTTTCAATATGTTCAATAAAGAGGAAATGGCTAAGTCCCGCAAAACAAGATTTTCATATCATAAAGTGACAAAAATGGCAACGACACATTCCCCCTACATATAAAGTCAAATACTAAATTTAGAATAAATTTGGCCCAGCAGTAGCTGAGAAAAGTGCGACGAAAATTTACACTTTGTTCAAGAACGGTAAAAATGACTATCCCGCCAAACAGGAAGCTGATATCATAAGGTGACCAAAATGGCAGACGACCCCACCACCCCCCCCCCTTTTGTGTATAAAGTCAAATACCAAATTTGAAACAAATCTGCCTAGCAGTAGCTGAGAAAAATGCGACGAATATTTTCACTATGTTCAATAAAAGTATAAATGGCCAAGTCTCGCCAAACAGGAAATTGAAATCATTTGGTGACCAAAATGGCAGACGACGCATTCCCCCTATAAATTCAAATACCAAATTTGATATAAATTGGCCCAGCAGTAGCTGAGAAAAGTGCGACGGAAATTTTCACTATGTTCAATAAAAGCAAAATGGCTAAGTCCTGCCAAACAGGAAGTTGATATCATAGGGTGTCCAAAATGGCAGACGACATATTACCAAAGTCAAATATCAAATATGAAATAAATTGGCACTACAGTAGCTTAGAAAAGTGCAACAAACATCGGACGGACGGGCAGATGGATGAACAGACTGAATGACGGACGGACAGACAAGGGTATTCCAATAAACCACCCACTCACGAGTGGGGGTATAATAATATATAAACAATTGTCCGAAATCAGGGGATTTCAGAAGGGGGTATCTAATTGTACATGGCAATGAAATATTTATTCACAATGTAGCATTTTTTAAAGTGAAAGTCCGCATTTTTTTTACTTTTTACCTAATTCGATTAACTTCACATCGAAAATGCTTCATGCAAAATTACAGTGGTGTACCTTTTTTATTAAGGGAGATATTTGTAGTTAATAGTTGACCGTAGTACAGTTATGGGTATCGCAATTTTGGATCGGAAGTGACGAAATATTGATACAGATTATTATAATTTGTATCACTAACAATTACGGAGAAGACACGATTCAGAGAAAGGATGCTGGGTAATCATGGATTTGACCAAGAACCGGATAAATTTTCAAATTGAATTTACCAATAGATATTCAAATCAGTGATACATGTATGATCGTGAGCATGGCATACAAGTTAAATTTTGTGAAAGATATGATAAATATATCCCATATTTAGAAAATTCTACCTTATTTTTCATTTTTTTATCGAAATTATGGTTGAACAAGTTTTGCCTCTCGTTATCAGTTACTAGCCTCCTGTTCAAAGCTAACGAAACGCATACATACAATTTGTATTCTCTTTTTAGCTAGGATCAAGGACGTATACGTCCTTGCTAGGATATATCACGTTATTCGACGATTTCGTAAAAAATGTATCCATATTCAGTAACGAAGATGCCAATTTTTCTTTTTGATTTTTTTTAATAATAATCCATTTGATGGCGCAGTATACACTTGCACATCAACGTGCCGCAGTAGAAAGCAAATATAATTAACACTATAGTCTTCTTGTTAATGCATTACATACAGTGTACACGATGAAACTGTAGCCTTGGATACAGGTGATAAACTGTTCATTTATGTAAGACTCAGGTACAGGTAAATTTTGTTAATTGGTACAATCAACACAGCTGTCACTTGTTTTACAGACAGGGTCATAAATCATTCTTTGGTCACTTTAAAATGTTCATTAACTAAGGTAAAATAATATACAAAGGTGGTCAATGTTAGTAACTTCCCTTGAGTTAAGTAATTTTTAAAATGAGAACAAATTGTCAGACTATAGAGAGGATATTTCATTTGGTTTGATAACAACACGTGTTATTGAGAAAAATATGACAAAACAATCTTTATTCAAAATTTGTCTTTTGTTTTGTCTTATGTCTTGTAGATCTATTAAAATGATGCTTATCAATATCGGCATAACATGCATAAGAATAGAGAAGAAAAAATGAGACAATAAATTTGTCGGGCTGGCCATAATTCACATTCTACTGCCTAGTTACAAAAAGAAAAATTACGTTAGTATATTATTTATTCAAAAAGACGAATGGGCAAGAAGTGAGGTCAGTAGATGCTTTAATTTTGTAAATCTAGCATATATTCAATTGTACTGCATCTAATCCTCTAGAGTGACGTCGAACTGTATTCATATCAATTTCAGTATCAAATAAACAGCTGCACCAAGAGCGCATTACATTAACCGTCCCCACTTTAGAGCAAACTGATTCTTGGAACTAAAAATCCAATCTGATCTAACTTGACGAAAGAGGCAAGGGAATTCTGGTATGTGAAAATCAATTCATCTTGTTATGTGTAATCAAAATAATATTTGGTTTAAGGGCAATGATCTCAACTATTTTCAAGATAGTATATCATTCTTAATTGGTGAGGACGGGGTAGGGCACCACCCGAGAGACTTTCTCATATATGTATCAATCAATTCATCTTATTATGAGTAATAAAATTATTTATGGTTAAGGGGTAGTGATCCCATGAAATAAAGTATTATCAATGTTTTCAATAATAAAAACTATAATTAACTTAATTTTAGAAAATTCCAAGTATATGCTATCAAAAAATATTTTGTTTAGGGGCGGGGATCTCCATCGTTTTCAAGATAATATTTTATTCTTAATTGAATAGGGTGGGGCAAGGAACCACCCCAAGAGGATTTCTGATATGTATCAATCAATAATTTTATCATGGGTAATAAGAATATTTATGGTTTAGGCGTAGTGATCCCATAAAATAAAGTATTATCAATGTTTTCAATAATAATGACTAGCCGTTGGCCCCTTCTTACGTGGTCTACATTTCACAACTTGTTCGATATGCACGGTTATGTAGTGATGTTTCTGACTTCAACGACCGAAATCTCTGTGTCACTGAAAAAACTTCTGCATCAAGGGTTTAGATATCATAAATTGATAAAAACATTCTCTAAATTTTATTATAGATACATTGACTTATTAAGAAAATTTGGATCTACATGCAGGGCTCTTACACAACGGGGCATTTCACATCCAAACTTCTATGGCAATATCATTTACAAAGCGGATAAACTCAAAAATTGTCCTTCCAAACTTATTAATCCGTTGAACAAACTTATTCATACAGCATTATTGTTAAATCTTTACTTCTAGTTTTTGTTGGCAAAATTATCGATCATCTGCCAAATGCTGTACACCATAACTAAATATAAACAATTTTTTATATTGGCAGTATTTGGCATTGCACAATATCATGTTCTTGTTTCATAATGGATGATGTTGTTATACCAAATCTATTAAAAAGTATTTCATTTGAAGTTTCATATGTGAGAAGGCTTGAAATCATAGTCAACGGAAATTATGTCCTTAGCTAGCTTTCAGTAACTGCGAGCAATTGTCCGGACAGTACCCGTGTGTATTGTCTTCATGTTTTATGTACTTCATTGTAAGGGTACTCGTCTTGATAAGTTGGACTTTTTCTTGTTTGATTTTTACTGTGAGTCTTTTTGTGTATTCATTTTTTAGCCATTCAACAAACATATGGTGATGATTTGGATCCAACAAAACGAGTTCATCCCCACCGCAATTTTAGCGTCTGTCCCAAGTCAGGAATATGTTGGTCATTGGCATGTCCTTGTCTTCTTATAAAATTTTAGTTTCTTGATATTTGGGTTATTGGATGTGGTTTGTTTCCATTTATTTTTTCACTTTGTACCTTTTTGGGGCCATTTAGGGCTTGCTATATGGTGTGAGGTTCCTCACTGTGTTGAAGACCGTACGGTGACCCTAGATGCTTTGTTTTGGGTCATTTTAAAAACATGTTATCTAAAACGTGTTAATAAAACGTGTTTATATTAAAGATATTTAAAACGTTTTTATGATATCTAAACCCTTGATGCAGAAGTTTTTCAGTGAGACAAAGATTCCGGCCGTTGAAGTCAAAAACATCACTACATACCGATACATATCGAACAAGTTGTGAAATGTAGACCACGTTTGGGTGTGTTTTATTTGGAACCTTACAATATCTAAACTTTTGTCAATTTTGTTGAAAACTAAGGAGTATCACCCTCATGCAAAGCTCTCTCCTTATAACTTCGGTATTTAGTTATTTGTTACCACTGGGTCGATGCCTCTGCTGGTGGACTGTTAGTCCCCGAGGGTATTCACCAGCCCAGTAGTCAGTACTTCGGTGCTGACCCGAAAGCCGATTTTATTTGGAACATTACAATATCTAAACTTTTGTCAATTTTGTTGAAAACTAAGGAGTATCTCCCAAATGCAAAGCTCTGTCCTTAGCTGATTTTGGCTTTACATTTAGATCTTATCGGTTATTTGTTCTCCCTCAGATTTTAAACATCTTTGAGTTTATGGTCTTCCAAACGTTTTGATTTATCTGCACCGAAGAGATATAAGTTGTCGAAATGCGCATATGCAGAAACTAAATTCACAATAACTTCGGTATTTAGTTATTTGTTACCACTGGGTCGATGCCTCTCCTGGTGGACTGTTAGTCCCCGAGGGTATTCACCAGCCCAGTAGTCAGTACTTCAGTGCTGACCCGAAATTCGATTTTATTTGGAACTTTACAATATCTAAACTTTTGTCAATTTTGTTGAAAACTAACGAGTAATTCCCTCATGCGAAGCTCTGTCCTTAGCTGATTTTGGCTTTACATTTAGATCTTATTGGTTATTTGTTCTCTCCTAGATTTAAAAACATTTGAGTTTATGGTCTTCCAAACGTTTTAATTTATCTGCACTGAAGAGACATAAGTTGTCGAAATGCGCATATGCAGAAACTAAATTCACAGTAACTTCGGTATTTAGTTATTTGTTACCACTGGGTCGATGCTTCTGTAGAAGGGTGGTTTTACATACAAACACAAACCAATCTAGGGCTCGAAAGTTTATTACTCAAAAGGAAAACTCTGACATTATATAATAAATATATAAATAAACACAGAGTTCCATATAATAAATAATAACAA
The DNA here is from genome assembly GCA_002080025.1 of Modiolus philippinarum. NCBI lineage: Eukaryota > Metazoa > Mollusca > Bivalvia > Mytilida > Modiolidae > Modiolus > Modiolus philippinarum. The sequence continues at coordinate 21,305 of MJUU01018178.1, read as the reverse complement.
TAAATATCACAGTTTCACATAATTCAATAAAATATGTTTGTAATGTCAATTAAATAAAGTTTACTATTTGTATGTCATCTATTACTACAGATAGTTACACTAGTACTGCCGTGTAATAATTCATTATCATCAACGGATATCTACCGTATCAAACATACCGATATTTCAAGATGCACATTAAACTCTTTTATCAAAAATAATAATTTCTTCATATAAGTGTAAAATACTTTCAAGTTAGTGCAAAAATGTATTAAGTATTATTGAATTGTCTCTGGTAATAATAGAAATATTGCCGAGTAAAAATTGACGATAAAATATAAAGTGTCTGTGACAAATAACGAATAATTACTCCGTTATTTACAGTTTCTCTTAAAACAGGATTTACCAAAGGAAGATAATAATAAACAATCTTGGTTCTCCCGTACTAAACTATTTACAAAAATAGGTAAATACAAATGACAATATCTTACCACTTGTGGAGTGAGTTCAAGGGGAAAAATGGAACATCTAGTGACAGCTCTACATGTTTACACCAAATATAATGTTGTATTTCGGGAACTCAAAAATATCATAATATGCGGAAACGTAGGGGTCAAATGGTCAAATGGTAAATATGAGTAGTGGACTTGTAGTGGCCTAAATATTAACTTTGGTCACATTGTTGAACAAAATCAAACATGTCCGTTCCCTTCAAAGTCCGAGTTCCGTCTAAAGGGTTAGAACAGAGAGAAAATACGAAAGGCGCCAAACATCAGTGACCAATCAGAAAGGGAATTCCTTTACTAAATATAAAAATAACTTTGCAGAGTCAAATCAAAAGTAAATGAACCGTTTTAATTAACAATTTTATTAATAATAATTTCAACAACAACAAAGAAAAGAATTACAAATACAGATACAAAGTAATATTAAGCATTAAAATGACTCTGCTACACCTCTGCTGGTGGACTGTTAGTCCCCGCAGGTATTCACCAGTCCAGTAGTCAGTACTTCAGTGCTGACCCGAAATTCGATTTTATTTGGAACCTTACAATATCTAAACTTTTGTCAATTTTGTTGAAAACTAAGGAGTATCTCCCTCATGCAAAGCTCTGTCCTTAGCTGATTTTGGCTTTACATTTAAATCTTATTGGTTATTTGTTCTCTCTTAGATTTTAAACACCTTTGAGTTTATGGTCTTCCAAACGTTTTGATTTTCTGCACTGATGAGACATAAGTTGTCGAAATGTGCATATGCAGAAACTAAATTCACAGTAACTTCGGTATTTAGTTATTTGTTACCACTGGGTCGATGCCTCTGCTGGTGGACTGTTAGTCCCCGAGGGTATTCACCAGCCCAGTAGTCAGTACTTCGGTGCTGACCCGAAAGCCGCTTTTCATTTTGGAACATTACAATATCTAAACTTTTGTCAATTTTGTTGAAAACTAAGGAGTATTTCCCTCATGCAAAGCTCTGTCTTAGCTGATTTTGGCTTTAGATCTTATAGGTTATTTGTTCTCTCTCAGATTTTAAACACCTTTGAGTTTATGGTCTTCCAAACGTTTTGATTTATCTGCACTGAAGAGACATAAGTTGTCGAAATGCGCAAATGCAGAAACTAAATTCACAGTAACTTCGGTATTTAGTTATTTTTTAACCTTGATATGGGATGTTGTCTCCTTGACATTTACCCCATTTTCTTTCTTTTTCATAATTAACTTAATTTCGGAAAATTCCAAGTTCCATAACTCTGGAATGGAAAATCTTTCCATGGAAAATAACAAAGGGAGTCTTCTTCTGTGGTACTTAACAATTCTACAAAGTTTCAAGAAAAATGATCAAAAATTTAAAGGGTTCTGAAGTTAAAATACAATGTGTGGACAAAAAGTGTCATTTCGTGCATTTTGGGGATATTCAAAGTCCCATAACTTTGGAGTTGAAAATCCGCCACCAAAGAAAAAGGAAAGAGAGCAGTCTTCTGTAGTACTAAACAGTCCTGCAAAGTTTAAAGAAAAATGGTCAAAGCGTTCTCCAGTGAGATAAAGACATGTAAAGACGGACGAACACCAGTATACCTTAATACGTCCCGTCAAAGACGGGCGTCATCGAGCTTTCAAATTTCAGATAATTTCTGTATCATCTTTACAGCCTTTCGTGGAGACAACTTGTATAGCTGACCACGTACTGACATATCAGGGAGGGGGCTGGAATTTTCACGCGAGACGGGAAATTTTATTGACCCGCTTTAAGAAACAATTGTTGAGCACCCTTTTTCCTATTGGACAGAGTGAGGGTTAGATTTCTTTTTTCAACACGAGTGCTGGTCAGGCCCCTTGAAAATCAAACAGTTCGTGAACCATGTGCTACATGGAAAGTATTGAATCCAATGGTATAATCCTGCAACACTGTCGTCACTGGAGAGTATCGAATTCAATGGTATTTTTATTGTTATGCTGGAATTAATCACCAGAAAATATAGAAAATTGACAAATAATGGAAATAACGAATGGACTTAGATCGCGCTTTCCATGTTGCTACGAATCAATTTCTCCAGTTCTCCAAACCGTTCAAGCGGATTTTTCAGGGACTGTAAAAGTGCCACAGCCAGTTCGTATTATTTGCGCAAACATGCATTCACATGCACAAAGAAACTATGCATTCTATACCTGATTTATAATCATTTTTCTAACGTGCATTTTCTTTCCACGACTTGGAATGAAGACCAAGAAAGCTGACCAGGTGACACATATATTTATTGTAAAGGGGGATTCTGAGAAAAATAGTATTCTTCTTTAAATATGAATTGCATCAATCCATAAAAATGCTAAACTGAAGCACGATAATTTGAAGAAAACTGCACATTAATTAAGAAAAATATTGTTTCCACCAACACTTGCCGATCTCTATGAACGACGAAATAGGTACATAGGCATCTCTATGTTAAATTTTGAGGTCCACGACGGGGATATTTTGCAACGCGGACACAAAAATTAGTATATAAGAGATTATCAAGAAAACGAAGTTACTGTTAATTTAGATTCTGCATATGAGCATTTCGACAGATGTCTCTTCAGTGCAGATCAAATCAAACATTTGGAAATCCATATACCGAAATATGTGTAAAAATTGATAGAGAACAAATTACCAATAGGATATGTTATCTAACAATCAGAAAATGTAGAACGATTGCTGTATCACATATGACAATAATCTGCGTACATTAATTTTTAATACAAATATCACCTGAAAATTTCAGAAAATATATCAATGGAATTCATTATCAACAGGTATTTTGGACATTTTATTCTAATTATTTCTTAAAAATCAAATTGTTAAAGTCAAATTCGATGTCTTAGTTTTTTAATTAATTTTTCTTTCAACAAATTCTTATTGCGGATTTTAGTAATCCTTAATTCTTAAATTGACTCAATTTCGACATCTTAAGTGACAAATCTTAATCCTTTGTTTGTATACATTTTTGCTCTCTTTAGTGACATTTCAATAGACAACGCTAATCTCTGTTTTTTATTTATTGTTGTTACTTTATTTGTTATGCCAGTTTAGGTTTATAGTTGGGTTACGCTGGACTGCAAAATAAAAGTGTATAGAACGGAAGTATATTTCTTCTTGATTTTATAACCAGAACTCCTATGCTCCCACGGCTATAAGTGGTGGTTTCAGTGACTGATCCCTTACCTAAATCTATCATGTAGTTAAATTCCGCAACAGAAAATGGAATCGTGGAGGGCGGATTCTAACAGACCTTGTAACATCCAGTCGTCATAATATGAAATGTAATATCCGTCGGAACAAATATAAATGATCACTTCGAAATAATTTATGCACATTTTGTGGAAAGACTGTACATTCAAAATTTCATTTTAGTATATGTGTTGCTTGAAGATCATTCTGCTACAAATGTAGACATTTTGGAAATTCGGCCAAGATGTGCAGTTTCCACGGAAAAACGCGGAAACAGAAAGCTAAAAGCAAATCAAAATTGCAGCGTGATGTCGAAAGGAAATTCGTGTGTACATTTCCCTCTGCCGCATTGAATAATATTGAAATGCGTGAATTCTATGCATGAGCCGATCACCAAATAGAGGAAGTAATAGCAATAAAACAGCGAATAAAAGACGCAAAATGGGAGAGAGATACTAGTAGAAAAATCCAAAAGAGTGAAACTAATGATAAAGTGTGATTATTTTGAGAAAAAACTACGAGAAATACACACCAAAGCCATGTCGAAATTGGGAGCGACCGCGTGATGAAAAGAAATTTGAAAATCTAGAACCTACAATGACTGATTATAAACTTCCAATAGATGTACAGGTTTGTAAACCGAAGGGGGGTGAAAAAGAAAAGTACGAAATGGAAATAATGGCATTAAAAGAGAAAACTGAAGACATGGACCACCACAAAGAATGTATGATCAAAGGCGTGAGGCAATTGATTTACAGTACAAATTAAATCGAAAAAAGGAGAAATGGAGATTGAAGGAGATATACAAGCTGCAAGATCAAATAGATGAACTCCGATTTCGAAATTAAAACCTTCCACATCGCGATCACTATCAAGAACAACATAGCGGAAATCGAAGGAATTTCAATAGGAACAATTATACCTAAAATTAGTTGTACATCTTGGAATATCATTGGACATCAAAAATCAGGAATTCAGTTTTGGATATTATGGTTATAAAATTCATGCAGTTTTCATTCCATGTGGGATATTTATTCAAGACACGATGACATGTCTTCCATGAAGCGGAGGAAAATAATACCGGACAATTTGGACTCTTATTTTCGGAAAGTATAAAAATTGAATTCGTTATAAAAAGATCTGTTGGGCATTATTTTATTTTAAATATTTCTTAGAAATCTAAATTGTTAAAGTCAAGTTTTGATAATATTCCCACGGTTATACAATTATAAAATGGTTTTTTTTGTGGTTGATTTTAATTTACTTTGGAAAATGAAACGATACATAGTAAATGCACATGAGACAAAGTCTGGACAAATACATGGTAAAACCAAGCAATGGAACAACGCTTTTATTGTTATTCATTTTTATTTCCAATATAATTGTGGTCAAGTTGAATTGCCCGTACTCAGTCATTTAATTTTTTTGTCCTTGACACTTGTGTCTATCCAAAAATTGTCGAAGTCGAAAAATACAAAGTGTACGTTCATTTAAAGCAGTCAAATTGACAAAAGATTTATACATTTTACAATTTCTGAATTTCCAATATTTTGATTCTATCTGTACTGAAGAAACATAAGTTTGCCATATGCAAAAATTAATATACAGTAGGGTGCAGACATGTATGGCACGCCAAAGCCACAAAAATGAGATAAAATAGCATTATCTCAGGTAATGATATCTTATCTATATTTTTGTGGTTTTGGCGCAGATAAAATAGCATTAACTCCTGATAATTAAATATGGAAAAAAAAATTAACATAGGTCTCTATGCAATAAAGAGATAAAACATTCTTTCCTGGAGGTAATAGGTAATGAAATTGCTTATCATAACTGGTAATGAACTTGTTTATCTGTTAACAGGTAATGAACTATCTTATGATAGATGTCCGATCCATATGCAATAATTTATTGTGCCCATTGAAGAACATCCGTCTTCATCTGTTACATGCAATTTCATTCGCTAAGAAAACGATTCCTTGACTACTAGCAACTATAAGCTTTAAAAATATGAAAAATATACATTTGATATATTCTAAAATATATATTTTATTAACTCCATAGATTCCTTATCACTGTTAACATTCTCCCTTATTTTCATCCGAGTGTTCTGTGAGAAACAAAATTTACTTCCCGGTCTCGCATGTCCTTGAATAATGAATAAATAAACAACTAAAGTTTAATTAAAGTTAGCATGGTAAAACTACAAACTTTGCTTAGA
>MJUU01018178.1:0-15375 GCA_002080025.1 Modiolus philippinarum | reverse complement strand
CCCCCCCCCCCCCCCCCCACCCCATTTCAATGAATTAAACATCCAGTAGGTAAGTAAGTGTTATTTTTAAGTCATGGCTTGTACAAATAACAAGCAAACATGAGCGCCCAAGAGCCCTTAAACTTCTGATTTTATAAAAATAACAACGTAATCTTGATAAATAAACACAAAACGTGCAAACACAAAGACTGCCTCAGATACACATTCCAAACACATGGATAAAAATAATAAGAATATATATTATATATCTCAAATTTAGACTTCAGATTCAATCTGACAATTACTTATTTTTTTCATGATCCATTTAAGTAATGTTTACATGCAAACATTAATTAAAACACAATTACATGTATTCAATTCTGCGTGGCGGTCATACTTGCATGTATATTTCGCATGTATATTTCATAGAATATACATTCATGCAACGATCACAGGTAAGTGAATGTCAAAACAGGTAATTTTAACGATGAAATATTGTGATATTGTAATTTTTAATATATATTGACGAGTCTTTATTCCCATAAACTAATTTTACAACGACAAAGAGAAAATACAGAATAATATATACACACGATATTACAAAATTCGTTATAAATGGCAAATGGATAAGAAAAAGAAACGAAACTAGATTTGCAATTGCAAGCAATAGCTAATGTCGCCCCTGGCAGCCAATTCGATGATTTCATCTTGTTAGCAGCGTCAAAATCTACCTAGACATCAATTTTCGTTGAAATCGGTCAAAGTTGAAATTTTGACATATTTTGGCGGCCATCTTGGAAATGTCGGCCATTTTGAAAAATTTTTTGTTGTACCAAATATGAATGAATTTTGTCAAGGCATGTTTGATATTTAATGATTTTCATGGAAATCCGACAAATAAAAAACGTTGACGTAACTTGGCGGCCATCTTGAAAATGGCAGCCATTTTGATAATTTTTTTTGGTGGAGGCACAACTTCATAAGGTGATCCAACTTTGTACCAAATATGAATGAAATTCTGTCCAGGCATCTCTGAGAACGAAGCCGGACAAAAATCATTGGAAGAAAGAAAGCGTAATAATAATAATAATAGAGAAACAGACAAAAACAATATGTCGTCCCGACTACGTCTGGGGCGACATAATTATGTTACAATTCTAAAATTATCTAAGATAATTAATACATAGTTTTTCAGAAAAGATAATTTGATCTAAAAAGATTGAATTTAATAAGTTATTGAAATTTATCTATCTACATCTGATTGGTTTCAACATAAATCAGATAATACAGTTACATAAATCAGATCATACAGTTTCCCACAGATATTACGTCTGATTGGTTGATATTAGAAAACAGATAATACATTTACTAGCACGCCAAAACCACAAAAATGCAGAAAAAACTGTATTAACAGATAATGCTATGTTATCTTGAGATAAAACATCATTACCACATAGATTTCATAGTGACCTATGTATAAAATATTTAAAAGTACTTATCAGGAGGTAATGAGGAAACCTGATAATACATGTCTGATAATGTGCGCCAAAACCACAAAAATTCAGATAAGATAGCATTTCCTGAGATAATGCTATTTTATCTCATTTTTGTGACTTTGGCGTGCCATAGACATAATCTCTCGCCAAGTTAACTTGAACCAGTCATAAAAGCTCTTCTAAGTTAACTTAGGACCGTTTTCAAGTTAACTAAGACCAGTCATAGAGCAGTCATAAAAACTACTCTAAGTTAACTTTAGAACTATTCTAGAGCCCTGACTGCTCTGACCTGTTCTGGTCGTAGAATCCTGACTGCTTTGACCTGTTCTGGTCGTAGAGCCCTGACTGCTCTGACCTGTTCTGGCCATAGAGCCCTGACCGCTCTATCCTGTCATAGAATCCTGACTGCTCTGACCTGTCATAGAGCCCTGACTGTTTAAATGTTACAGCGATGGAAGCATTCAACATTCCCAAATAAGCGCTCATCGTGTGCATCGTGTGCACTCATCGTGAAAGCGTGTGCGTGTATCGTGTAACGTTTCCGTTCATTGTGTGTATCGTGTAACGTGTGTTTACTCCTTTCATTCAAAAGTCCAGATTTTATAGATATATTTGCTCGTTTTCTTTGCCTAGAAAAATTATTTATTTTCATGAAAATTTCGACCAAATGTCCACGGCAAGTAGGATTATTTTTTTTTCTCTGGGACCTGGGACTAACATAACTTCCAGCTTGGACCAAGATTAAATTATTTATTTACAAAATCGCCCATCCCCACCCCTTAAAATCAACTGGCCGTCCCCTTATTTCTTTTTTTTTCAAAGATAATATAGACCTAGGGTAGATTGAAATAACATTTTGTAGGTATTCGGATCCCTGTGAAACCACAGGAGATAAACACCGAAATATAAGCGAACGTACAATATTGGTCCGACATGACCCCCCTTCATCTTGCCATATCCCGCCCAGCCCTGAAACTGTGACAACATTTTATTTGACAATATACTATATCCATTTAAACAAGTTAAAATATTAATTTTACATTGATTAAAACAAAAAGATATTAGTTCAAATGTTAGATTTTCAGTCAAGTAAAAAAGATATTAGTTCAAATGTTCAATTTTTAATTAAGTAAAAAGATATTTAATTCAAATGTTCGATTTTCAATTAAAACGGATTATGTTCAATCCTTGTAAATGTTCTAGGTAAAAAATAATTCATACAAGTACGAACTTTACGCTTTCCGCATACGCAAACTATAAACAACGAGTAATAATCTGTATATTCTCTGCACCAAATAATGTAGACCATGGAGTCCTCGCAAATGTCTCTATTTCACTGATTTTCCGAACTCTGGTGAGTCTAACATGCTCGTTGGCCATACACTGGAAAGCTGAACCTGGAAAAACATTAAAAAACAGCAGCAGAATCTTTACTTTGGTAATTGTTATTTACATGAGGTAGGGGGAAGAGGGACGGTGGGTGGGATTTTGTAAAGAAAGCCAACAGCCTGTTACAAAGTTGCAGGTGTAAAGTGACGTCACAACAGGTAGTATGGGAAAAACCGGTTACGGTCCGACGGGGATTAATTCCGGAAAAATTGGTATAAATAAACTCAATTAATTAAATCAGTTTATCCTTGAACGATAACTTTTATTAATCAAATATTCGTTTCCTGCTTGTTTATTGCATTTGGTATTTGTTTGCAAATTCCACTGGTAAATAACAATATAACTAACAACCAATATAAATGGCAGAATTTGGCCACAGTAAAATTTGCGTGGACACGATATGGCAAGAAGAAGATTCCAGACCACCACCGATAATACTAAGAGTTCTTTGGCAAACCTGGGCTTCGCTGGTATTGCAACGAAAGCTACAATCCTCTATGGAACTTAGAGAAATCAACGGGACCACGAACCCCATACGCCGCAAATATTCGAAAATCCGAACTCTCTGGTTTATTCAGAGATGTCCAACCCCTGTTCCGAAACGGTACCGATTCAGGAACTCGCCTCTCTGGATGTTCAATTTTTCAAAGAAGGCACCGGGCTACCTAGGGTGATTGTAATAACATTTTGTAGGTATCCGGATCCCTGTGAAACCACAGGAGATAAACACCGAAATATAAGCGAACGTACAATATTGGTCCGACATGACCCGCCTTCATCTTGCCATATCCCGCCAAATGAGCGGAAAATCCACTCACCGCCACGCAAACCCCTATGCAATTTAAAATTATACTACAAAATAAAGGCAGGAAAAGACAGGCATGAGGCTTGTAATTAGAAAAATAAAATTTTTGAACAAATTTAATATTTAGTCCAAAAACAAGTACGTTTATTAAAGTCACTCTGACGGAAATACACCTGATTTGTTTGAGTATATGAAGTACTCGAGTGCGCCTTGAATGTTATTTAAATAAATGTCATTACCAAGATTTGATAAGTGTGTACCATCATATATGTATAGATTCTTCTCAGTAGCACGTATATTTTGGTGCCTAATAATAGAGCCGCCGAAGCTCAAAAACAAATTTTTAACCAAAAGATTCACCCGCTTTCGGGCCTTTTCTGCACTTTTCCCATTGTTAGCATTATGCCAATATCTTCTCATAAGGATATCGGACCAAATAAGTTTGATTCAAGGTGCCAAGGCTCGGAGGCGGAGAATGTCACATTCAATGTCGGAAAAAATTTCCAATCCTGGTTTTGTGCACAGCTCATTTGATCCAAGTTGGATAATGATAATTCCTGGAGGATAATGTTTACTTGTAAGGTTATCAACCGTTGATCGGAAATCACACCACCTCATGCCTCTTTTGCCGTGCCAGTTTATATAATAACCTGATAACCCGAGGTTAGGTCCCCCTAACCGATTGATGCTCGCTTGCTGGCCCAGTGTACAATAGATGAGCCTACAATCCAAATGTTCTTACAACCTAGGAAATAATAAGAAAAGAAAGAAAACGAATTAATAAAACCAGGTAACTAAATGATCAATCGATTTATATTGGTTATATGGGTACTGGACTAAGGCGTATATATCTCAGGTAAGAATCGGATTTCCAACGACCCCAACGTTTTATCGTATCGTCACTTACGCCTAACCTTCTAGCCTCTGTTGCGCCTCCAATTCGAAATGAATGGGACCGAAAATGCCCTTTCACTTCGCAGAATGATAAAGCTTTTTGTAATAATCCAGAAAATTGGTAGCGGGTCAGATAAGAACCATTAAAATGTGTATAAATGTTGGGTGCATCACTTGGAGTTTTAAATGCAAGATATTTCTTTAACAAAATGATTGGGCATATTGAATCGTCATTCTGTCGACATATTGTCAAAGTCACCCCTTTTGCTTGTTGATCTGATTTTGAATTGCGAATATGGATCGAAAGTTCGTCGGTTCCTTTTGTTTCAGATTTTGAAAAAGAAATGTCCGTAATTTGGATGACATGACTTCCGTTTTGGTGTTTACTGTCGGAAGTAATTTCGCCTACTCGTAGCATAGCGAAAAAACAGAGGCTGAAGGCCGAGGAGAACATAGCAGATTCATACGTAGAAGTACAAATAGAGGGGAGTGCATGAATTAATCTTTTAAGATGGTTTTAAGAAATAGGAAGGCGAATATCTTTTGTAGGGCCTCTTCGACGTTTAATACCCTCAAGCATTTTGCATACCAGGAACGATTTGGTATTGTCTGTTAGGGAATGGAATTTGTGGTGATTACTGAGTCCTGATAAGTAGGTCGAAATAGAGCTAGATGATAAATTTGACGACGAAAGGTGCGCAATGAAATATAGTATGTCATAAAGTGGAGCGGGCCAAATGGATGGTAGGTTGTAAATATTACGAAAACTGTTAAACGATTCGTATGCTGTCTTGTAAGTTTTCCAGGTTTTATCTGCCATTGAGTTACCAAGCAGCGAGTTTATCTCTTTTGTTAAACTGTCCAAAGATGAGCTGGGATCTCTGTTCTCTGGGGCTCCGCCACTGGACAGAGGCTTCTGAAACGCTGAAAATCACCACGAGACAATGAATCAGCTATTTGATTAAACTTTCCAGGGATATGTTGGCCCTTAATTAATATATTGTAATGCAATGTTAACAAGACAAGTCGTCTTAAAACGGACATAACTCTTTCGGACTTGGATGATTTTTTGTTGATAATTTGAACGACTGACATGTTATCTATGTTAAAAATTATTTTCTTATTTCTTAGGTCTGAACCCCAAATGTACAATGCAACAAAAACTGGGAAAATTTCAAGAAACGTAATATCCTTTAGGATTCCACTTTCGGCCCATTCGTTCGGCCAAATGTCATGGACGTACCGTCCCTGAAAGTAAATACCTAACCCTAAGTGTTTGCCCCCCGCACTATCCGTGTACNTCCAACATGACGGAAACCCCGTTGTACTTGGACAAAAAAGTCACCCATACGTGAAGGTCCTCACGCATAGCGCGAGACACTCGTATCATGTGATGAGGTTTCTTGACGTTGCATGTAGCGTCTATGAGCCTTCTACAAAATGCTCTACCCGGGACAACCGCCTGACATGCGAAATTCAGCATTCCAATTAAAGACTGTAGTTGGCGTAATGTAACTTTTTTATATTGAATGAATAACTCTAGAGTTTCCTTTAAATCTATTAGTTTGTCACCGGGTAAGCGCAACTCCATTTTTAATGTATCAAATTCTATTCCAAGAAAGGTAAGAATTTCTACGGGTTCTACTGTTTTGTCTTCTGCTAAGGGGACCCCCCACGATTTGCAAATTTTTCTGAAAGCTTCAAGCGTGTCGGCGCATTGAGACGATTGTGAATCAGACCCTTTCAAAAAATCATCAAGATAATGCAAGATATTTTCATTCCCGCTCTCTTTCTCTAATATAAACACCAATGAAGGGCAGTCGAAAATTTTTCGAAGAGGGAACAACTTATGGAAGCTCCAAAAGGGAGACATTTATCGAAATAGTACTTTCCTTGGAAGGTGAAGCCTAGTTGATCAAAATCTGATTGGGATATTCTCAATAATCGAAAGGCACTTTTGATGTCGGCTTTGAGCTTCCCCCCAATGCCAATACGTTTAACCATCTCTACGACATCGTCAATGCTCGAGTAACGAACTGAGCAAAACTTGCTATCAATATTCATTTACAGAATTATTTGCAGGGTATGATAAATTATGGATGAGTCGAAATTCTCCGTTCTTTTTGGGAGCCAAAAATATAGGCGAAATTCTTAATGTGGCTACCCTGCCTAATTCGATTTCTTTGTTGATTTTTTCGAGTACAATTTCGGGATTTTCAGACACACTTTTAGAGTTTCTAGATCGCACTGGCATTCTAGGCCCTTCATACTGTAACTTGAAACCATATGTAATACCATTTATCAATTCGTTTTTTACATTTTCTAAAGGGTAGTCACTTAATGATGTTTTAACCTGTTCAGTGCAAATTGGCGATGCCCCCAACGAATAAAGTTGTACAGAATTATTTGCCCCGGCAGAATTTAAGGGGATGATCTCTGAAACACATGGAGCATTTGTGAGCGAATTTACATTGTCGTCCGAACTGACATTGCGCCTTGTTAAAGCGCCAACATGTACGAAAGGGTCGCTGGTTTGTGCTATTGCCTTGAGCACTGGAAAAGTACTGTTGGTTAGCAGTCGTCATAATATTTTGGGCACTAGACGAGGTTCTACTCCCGTATTGCTTCACGGGATTATGTGTGTTTTGTGCATTATTGAAGTAATCGAATGAAGGCTGAGTAGAAACATAAATAACCCAAAGTTCCATGTTACAATGCCCCATGAGGATTCGGGGGAACGGGCTTTGCGTAGCCGATATTGTTCATCGAACTTTGCCCATGCAGTTCCTGGCCCCCTTGACGCGGCCAGTCTAACCATGGACATATATTTTAAAAGCTCCTGGCCTTTTTGTGGCCATTTTTCTAGCATAACTGACATAAAAATGATAAATGCAGAAGTCCATGTATGAATATTCGAGATCACTTTTGGTTTTTGTTGAACTACAGTTAACTGGCCCCCTTTTATGACCAAGTCCCCGCCTAATTGGGTATCCAAAGCCAGGTCCTGTGCTGACTTGAGGAGGATACCAAGGTCTATGTATTGTCCTGCCCAAATTTTCTCTTTTATCTTCACAGGGATATGGGCGCTTACAAGGTCACACACACTAGCAACGTAAGTAGGATCTTGGCCCCCTTGTACGTTACCCAAACCTACCAATCCCTGGAAGTTTCCCGATACAAATGTATTACCTACCTCACTTAACATACCGAGTGCCGGCGATGTCCAACTAAAGGCCTGGTTCTGTGGCGGGACTCCAGATTGACCACGTGCTGCAAGCCTATAATCTGGCTGCTGACTGCGTCCGCTGCTAGAGGTGGAAGAAATTGTGAGGCTACCGCAGGTATCAGTTCTCTCTTGAGCTTCTGGTTCACGTGGCTGAGGTTGGATCTGCTGTGCTGTGGGCGATGTAAGTGGGGTGGTTTCTGGGCCATGTGCTCCGAAATGAACTTCACCTAACTGCTCAGACTGGAAATTGTTCGGATGGGTTGAATGTACAGGTCTGAGGACGTTTGTATCTCCCTCCATATCGTGAGAACCTGATGTACTAGGTCTCGCGTCTACATCGTGGCTTTGTGAAACTGATGGATCATGAGGCACATTTTTAGCCAGTCTTTGGGTCTGATTTGAACAACCAGATTTTGTTTTTTGTGTCTTCCTGGCACTTTCTGATGTTGCCTGTGATTTTGAAGACTGTTTTCTAGTCCGCTTTGGTGGTTTCATCTCTGGATGGCGATGGATTTTTTCTATTTTGTAAAGAAAGCCAACAGCCTGTTACAAAGTTGCAGGTGTAAAGTGACGTCACAACAGGTAGTATGGGAAAAACCGGTTACGGTCCGACAGGGATTAATTCCGGAAAAATTGGTATAAATAAACTCAATTAATTAAACCAGTTTATCCTTGAACGATAAACTTTACTATTTTAAGTTAAATTACAGCAAGTATTACAGTATTCGATAATATATCGAATGAAGAAAATCTGTTTTTTCTTATATATTTTAGGTTAAAATTACAGCAAGTTGAACATTGTTGGAATATTGCGGGCATCAACTATATTTTCGAATAAAGAAAATCTGCTGAAATTTGCCTTTTCTTATATATTTTATGTTAAATTACAGTAAACTGAACATAATATCAAATGAACAAAAATGCCTTTTCTTATATATGTTACGTTAAATTACAGCAAGATGAAGTATTGCGAGTATCGATATATTATCGAATGAAGACAATCTGCTTTTTCTCATATCTTTAGGTTAAATTACAGCAAGTTGATTGATTGATTGATTGAATATTGTTTAACGTCTACTCAGCAATATTTCAGCTATATCAAGACGAGAACAAGTTTGTTAATAAATAATCACTTTGGGGGTATGGAAAGGGCCATGAGACGGGAAATTCTGACTGCCACTGGAAAAGTAGGGTGAAATCGTCAAGGACGGGGAATTTAGCCTTGTAGCCGATCACCTACGGACCACCCCAAAAAGAGCTTGCTACAAGGGTTCTTTAACGTGCAGGAAGCGTGGCATTTCTTCCAACACGTGGACCTGAGTTTACATCCCATCCGAAAGATGGGTTGTGTATTTATTAATCCCGGACAACCACGGAATGGGTCCTATTTCTATATCCCGGGACCCTCGGGGTCATCCTCCGTTTAGGAGGGGTCACAACCCGCAAGCCGGCGATACTAGGTCCTATTTCTATATCCCGGGGTTCCCTTGGGGTCCTCTGTTAGGAAGACTCATACTCCAAGCTCAGAGGATGCTGCGGGCCTATTCATAAGCCGGGACCGCGCACGGCGGACAGCAAGTTGAAGAATTGCGGGCATCGATATAATATCGAATGAAAAAAATCTGCTTTTTGTTAAATACCTAAGGTTAAGGTTAAATTACATTATCTTGAAGTATTGCGGGCATCTATATTAATATCAAATGAAAAAATCTGCTTTTTCTTATATATTTTAGGTTAATTTACATTAAGTTGAAGTATTGAGGGCATCGATATAATATTGAATGAAGAAAATCTGCTTTTTCTCATATATTTTAGATTAAATTACAACAAGTTGAAGTATTGCAACATCGATATAATATCGAATGAAGAAAATCTGCCTTTGTTATACGTTTTAGGTTAAATTACATTAAAGGAGTACGAGTGTCAGAAATTTTGTAATTAGAATTAAAATTCTGACTTTTTGTTTTGAAAAGCACTACTCATGGAACAACTTGAGCGAAAAATTTTGAAAATCCATGAAGGAACTTTTGAGATATAAGACGTCAAAATTTTGGCGGGAAACATATCACTCTAGAGTTTTCCTTCAATTTGCGCAAGATGTTTATAGGCCTTTAAATATATGAAATTATAATTGGAAGTTGATTAAATTTTATACACAGTCTATTTGATGTATTTTAAAGTGACTTATGACCGAGAAAATATTATCCATGTGCAAACAATTTTAGCACTGTTTTAATGGATAAAACCCGGGGATATAAAATGCTTCTGAAATCAGGCTCGTACTCTCTTAACTTGAAGTATTGCAGGCATCGATATAATATCGAATGAAGAAAATCTGCTTTTTCTTATATATTTTAGGTAAAATTACAGCAAGTTGAAGTATGGTGGGCATCAATATAATATCGAATGAAGAAAACTTGCCTTTTGTTATATATTTTAGGTTAAATTACACCAAGTTGAAGTATTGCAGGCATTGATATAATATGGAATGACGAAAATCTGCCTTTTGTTATATATTTTAGGTTAAATTAAATTAAGTTGAAGTATTGCGGGCATCGATATAATATCGAATGAAGAAAATCTGCCTTTTCTTATATATTTTAGGTTATATAACAGCAAGTATTGCGGGCATCGATATAATATTGCCTATTAAAAGGGTACACGGGTAGAAGTTGAATGACGTCGCACTGCGCAATTATTTTGCGCATGGAACAGTTCGGTCGAAAATCGGTAAACAGGTAACTGTTCCACCCACGTTAAAACTTTCATGAATATAGTTTAAAATGCCGCATATTAATAAATGAAGAAAACCTGCCTTTTGTGATATATTTTAGGTTAGATTACATTAAGTTGAAGTATTGCAGGCATCGATATAATATCGAATGAAGAAAATCTGTTTTTTCTTATGCATTTTAGGTTTAATAACAGTAACTTTAGTATTTTTTTTATTAATTCTAGATTACGGATCCTAGTTTTCGACAATGGAGACCACATTTTGGTGAAGGGCCTGTGCCTCAATAAATTTCATAATTAATGTCCCCAAAAGACAAGTTTTGGGGTTTTACATTTCATTCACCTACACTGGCAACCTCGATGAAACACAGGAATAAACCCTTTGATACCTGTCTCAGGTATCGAATTAAAATTGACCAAAGTGTACTTAATAAAAAAAAGACCAAATTATTCTATTTTTATCAGTTCTTGTAGAAATTTGTTTCTTTAATTTAATCCTGATAAAGGTAATTGAATGGTAGGTTGGTTAATGGCTGTCACGGGTCTTAGGCAACAGACAATGGGGGAAAAATGTGTTTTCATGAATTTCTTCAATACATCGGCAAACGAATACCGAAGCAAGAACGAGGAAAGGGGGAATTCTAAAATCATAAATCCAATATCACGGCAATTCACACCCAACATGAAGACAGTATGACAAAGACAAAACAAATAAACAAAAATGAACAAGAACGCCACACAATTAACTAAAGCAATAGCAGTGTGAACCCCTATAAAATCTGAGGTATCATCAGGTGCTCCACGCGTGACACCCGTCACACTGCCAGTGAAGAGTCCAGTTTTGTCACAGTCGGTGTTAGTCGGTCCGGTAACAAACTGTGGATCTACCCAAGGATATCTGTTCTCATTTGTGAAATAGAAACAGTGTAACGGTCTGTCAAATCGTGGTGACGATCGTTAAACCTCTGTAGTGACAATAACTTCGGTATTTAGTCATTTGCAACAGTGACTGAACATACCAATTGTTTTTCCAATTTTATTGCTGATATTATGATTTTTTTATTTCTTAGATGCTTCTACGACAAAGCTGTTCTGTTGGAATTATATCAGTATTATTAAAAAGCTCATACCCTTCTCGGAACGCTGACAAATTAAATTATCATTTTCTTTCAGCAGATTTGAATCAGATTCGTTTCCTGATGTTTATCGACAGAACCCTTCTTGGATCTAAGCTTAACTTAAATTTTTTAAAGACCTTAGTTTACTTTGTTAAAACCCCTATGCTGTTTTTGTGTCAAGAATTGTGCAAATGTACCATTGTCCAATGAACTCGGCTAAATCATATTGTACTTTATTCATAATAATTATTTTTAAAAGATCCAGTTTTAATGCTGGCGAAAGAGAATTGGAACAAGAATCTGTCTTACAATACACATGGAATAAATTAAAACGCAACATGCACTATTCAAGTGATTATCAATGGTAAAAAGAACGTGATAAATAATGTAAATTCGCAAAAAGACTAAATACAAAAAATACCGGAGTTGCATAAGAAAACAGTAAATTTCGCTATACTAAAATATGAAGTTTCAATATTCCACCAAGGCTTTGATTGAAGAAACAGTGCACGATTTCTCAAACATATGTTTTACTAGCTGCGAGTTATAATTGAACGTAGAATCTAAACATTGCTATTGAAAAGTCGTGAAAAGAAATGTTCATCCCAGTTCTAAGTAATAAATGCATTTTGAATTACAATTCCGAATAACAAAATACAGAAGTTACTTTGAATTTAGTTTTTGCATATGGTCATTTCGAAAACGTATGTCTTCAGTGCAGATCAAGTCAGAACATTTGGAATTCTATAAACCAAAATATGGGTAAAAAACTGATAGAGATCAAGAGATCGGACCGAAACTTAATTTTTTTTCCATTCTTACTTAGATGGAAACAATATGTACTTACTATTTTGTCGTAGAAAATCATAACACTTGGGTTATACCTACATCTTTTGGAATGCTCGGAATACTGGAATTGTAAAGCATGTCAAACTCTGACGATCTATTTTGTCAAAATTACCAGACAGTCATATCATAAGTTATTACTCATTTTTGAAGATTTATTGCGATAAATGAGATTGAAATATATTTTGACTTAATGCAAGTATGAGTAAATAATTATTCAAATTAGCACTTGACACAATATTTGATAGTTATCTAATATTAACATGTTATTTAATATCGAAGTAAATAATAAAATACCGAAGTAAGTACGTTATATACGTTGGAGAGAATATAATCACTACTGTTATAACTTGTGGATTATGCCATATAAATTAAGTTTGACATGTCCTTGAAAGTCAAATGTACATATTCCACAGAACAGAAAGTATATGTCACTGCTTTGGACAAATGCCCTTGCCAGAGGTGACCTTTTTGCAATTAAAACTTGATGGATGGATGGATGGATGGATGGATGAATGGTCAGTCAAATTATTTTGTTAGCTAGTTTTTTCGCCAAAAGAAGGCACTTAAGGATTAACTCTCTCCATCGTAGTTTTGTCCTGAGCAATATTTGATATAACTGATTATTCGGATTTCGTTTGGTTTTATGCATTTAAACATTTTTTTTATTATTATGTATTTCCTTTATTTGGGTTCTAGTGCTGCTGATGAGGAATTAATTTTCGAAATGGCCATACAGCTCATTAAAATTATTGCAGTCGGAGTTAACATATGTGTTATGGTCTCATGTTCATTTACTCCATATCTTTTCGTAAAATACATTTCTGTATAATGTAAGATCATTTCTCTTACACAATTGAAGTATGGAGCGGACTTTGTTTTAACAATGATGATAGCACGCAATAGTCACAGATATTCGACATCTAAGGTTTCCGTCCGCAAGAAGACTGCACTTTTCGATCGATATACCCGATATTTTGCTAGATTTTTCGTATGAAAAGTATGCTTTCCGATCAAAATGTCATGTATTTCTCAGGAAATTGCAGTTTCTGATCGGAATCGGAGATAAGAGTTCATATCGAAAATAATATTACGTTTTCAAGGTAGTTTTCCTTTTATTTGAAAACGCACATTATAGTTTTAGCTAATTGGAAACGCAACTGCAAATAGATATAAAAAGTCAAGCCAGTTTGAAAAGAAAACCGATTTCGGAATTAATCGATTAAAAAATTTAAATAGATATTTCATATCTTGCACATTTATTATGAATCCATATTACCAAATAAGAACATAAAATCAAATCAAATAAAAATGCATTGCTTTAGGTCCAAATCACCAACAACAGAACATGGGTACACAATTTTCCACACCTTTATGTTTGTTTCAGCCCGTATTGCCCGCATTAAATATTATATCTAGATTTTTCATACACTTGACACTTCTTTTGAAATAGACAATATACAAATGTATAACTAAGGAACAACGCTTTATTGTTATTCTTCATCTTGAAGTCACCATGAAATATGAGCTTTTCTCTTACCTCATAGTAAGTTCAAGACGGCCCTTAGCACTGGAATGAGCGGGATTCTTAGCTAGATGTCGAAAAAACGCAAAGATCCATACCTTTTCTGGTCAGGGATGTCGAATCGTCTACATGTCAAACTTCTTTTACATTCATTTTGTCAGTTGCTCGACAGAAGCTTTCCTTTCTAAAGCTAGTAAACAATTACGAAATCGGCAGTTTTAAGAGGTTCCGGTTTTGGAGGTTAAAAAAATCTGTATTTTCAATCCGAACACCGACAATTTTCCCGCTGGTTTTGTACCTGTTTTTGGACAAATCTGTTTGGTACTTTAGTTATTACCCTCATTTAATATTAGCACTGATCTGTGTAAATACACTTATTTGTCGAGGTAGATTGCTAGAGATATCTGACATGTTGAATAAATTCCGTCGATTTAATGTCCACACAAAAGTCGTTTAATTTAAGAGCAAAAGATTCTTTGGGCATATCTATATAGCCGGTTTTCAGAGGAAATCGTAACTTATTTATACAGGTAAAAATTCAGAACCAAAACCTATCGTTTGGTAAATGGCGGAAATTGGTTTTCAGAGGGGCCGATTTTCGGGAGTTCCGTTTTTAGACAAACACATGGCACTCATCAATTCGATTAAAAAACTCATTTGAGAGACTTTTTTTAAATTAAAGACGAAAATACGATTTACCAATCTTGTAGCAAAAATGTAGATGTCCATTTCGGCACGTTAAAATCAGTACGTTTGAATCGAATGTCTACCTTTTATCTAAATTACAGACGTTTTCTCTTGTATTCTTTGATATCTCTTGATTACTTTCAAACCCTTATTCCTAATATATATGTGGCTAACATATTTAGAGCAGTAACTTTTTAGCCACATGTGATTGTGGTTGTCCTTACATTTGTAACTCTACAGTTATCTTATCTTTACAAGTTTATTCTAAAAGGGTTTTATAAATGCAAGGTTCCGTTTTCTGAGGCTTAATTCTTAAAGTGTACAATATTACAGCTTCCATATACAGTTGGTGTAATTATCTCAACATCTAAATTCCGTTTTGTATCACAGATAAACGTCAGTATGTAAGCAGTTTATATTCCTGGAATGGTTTTGGCAACAAGAAATATGAAAATGGTTATCTATCCAGTTTTTATTAAAAACTTTGCCACATGTACATTTACTCAATATCCCTCATTGCTTATAATATAGATTTTTTTAAGTTTTGAGCTTAAAGATGAACAGTAAATATACATTTTCCGCCGTATCCTATATTCAATTCAACGCTTAAATTAATACAATTCACAGTCATGTATTACGAAAGCCGGATAGTGTCAATAGATTTTTTTTTTATTTTC
>MJUU01018176.1:0-14437 GCA_002080025.1 Modiolus philippinarum | reverse complement strand
TTTAGCTGATTTTGGCGTACCGTTTAGATGAAACTGGCCATCTGTACAGCTTAAGATTTGCTTCAAGTCTCTCTGTATTTTTGCTTTGTTTTAAAATAATAATTCTAAAAACTTTTGTATACTACCCAACACCCAATAACTATCCACGTGATGTACTGTGTGTATAATGGGTATTTGATAGTATGCAAAGTTCTTAGAATAATATACAATATACTTATGTCTCTTCAGTGCAGATAAAATCTAAACGTTTGAAAGACCATGAACTCAAAGATGTTAAATAAACTGATAGAGAACAAATAACCAAAATAACCTAAATGGAAAGCCAAAATCAGCTAAGGACAGAGCTTTGCATGAGGGAGATACTCCTTAGTTTTCAACAAAATTGGTTTTCAAAATGTTTTTGATTTTATCTGCACTTAAGAGCTGAAGATCAGAAATGTGTCAAAATGGAGATCAGAAGAAACTTAAGTTACACTAACTTCGGTATTTAGTCATTTTTATATTTGCATCTAATGGTGTTTTGAGAATTAGCGATAGCATCGCTTTATTTTTCATGCTTCTAGTTCATTCTTGTTTTTTTGTGTTGTTCATCTTTATTTTGCTGTTGTACATTTGAACCGTTTTGTGGTTATTTTTGTTTTTGTGAGACAGTTTTCTTTACGAAGTAATTTGCTGATGTATAAATAGGGTCTGTAAGTCTCGTCCAATTTTGGAACTTCCTGGTACATCATTTGTACCCGGAAGTTGCATTTTTAACAAAAACATATGACGTTTCAACCACAAAGTTTGGACGTCATAATGCTGCAACGTCATATTTAAGCGGGAAACATTTTCAAATTGCAATTTTATCGTGATTTCTCGGTGTCACATGACGAGACTTAAAGACCTTATAGAACTGATATAACTGTGTTGATATACAAAGAAAAATACATTTGCTTACTCTTTTTTTCCTGTTTTTTCTTTCTTTTTTTTTGATATTAAGATTAGTGTAAAAGATGAACTAAGCCATTTCTTTACATAACGATTCCAGTTTTGATTACTATATATGTGTCGTATGCTTTGTTGATATTTCATAAGAAAGTATAAAATCGGTATCAACATATCCACAATTGTGCATTCCTTTTGGGCCATCTTGATTTTCATTCTTACTAATCTTTCTGAAAAATCACTTTGCTACTTTTCTTCATATCACCGTCTAATGAATTAATGATGTTGTTTCACTCCATAACCAATATTTCAATGAGTACAGTGACTTAAAACTGAACTTGTCCGAAAACGTGAAGGTAAATAAATAAATTAAGGGATCTGAAGTTAAAGAACATGGGGAAAATCCTATGAATACAAAGTAATATTAAGCAAATGGAACAACACTCTCATTATGTTTTGATGTCACTATGAGGCCTTCAACAAAGAGCACAGACTCCTACCCAAGTCGATCAAGTGGTAAATAGTGGGTAAAGGGTTTCGGTTTTTACTGGTTCCTAACTTGTCATCAGAGCTTCCTGTATATGCAAGATTTTATTATCCTACCATGTAGGAAGACTGAGATCTGCTGAACTCCTGAAAAACTTGAATGTAAGAAGAGCAAGCAGAAAGAGTAGGCCAAAGTGACCGAATTTAGTCTGAATGCTGACGTTTCATAAAGAGACAGATTTCCATCAGAGAGAGATACTTGCATATGCAAGATTTGAGGATCTTACCAGCTACAGTGATCTATTCTTAATTTGTCAAAAACCTTAAATGTGAATCAATCAGGCCAGGAGACCATATTTGTATGAATACTGACGAATCATCAAAATAGAATGTTCAGTTACTAAGATATTAACTCAAATGTAAATGTGGAATGAAATCCAACCTAGCGGAGGAATAGTCATAGAAACCTAATTTTCTTGGAGGCTATGGGTCAACCTCAGATCGATGCACCCGTATTCAAAGTAAGATATAGTTCCTATCGTCGCCTACGTTTGTCTTTCGTCCTTTATATGTTTTTCTTGTACAGTTCCCTAGTAGATTGTGGCATGTGATTGTAATTTTCGGCCATTGTAAGTGTTTCTTGTTATCTTTTCTATATTAATTCAAACAAATTTCCGAGATTATTATTCTGGTAATAAAACTTGCAGAAGGGCACTTTTCAGTGTTCTTTCTCATACCCCTGAATACTAGGTTTTCTGGTGCCTATAAACATTTCTTTGTGAAACAGCTGTATTCAAAGGCAGATCTAGCAAAATACATATAGAGAAACATATGTACGTATGAACATGTCTTTGTAGCTTCTGTAACGCATGTTTTTTTTAATTTCCATATGCTAAGTAACCGAGGTGTAACATGTACCACTTATTTAGTGAAAAATTAACATCATCATTAAACTAATGGAAATCATTTGACGTGTTTTTTAACCTTAACCTTTTAGATCGCTCCGTATCAACATGTGAATTCCGCTTCATAACAATACAAAAAAATCTGATTTTTTATCCACAAAGGCGATTATTATCATATTTCCAAAAGAAGTTACTTGCTCATCGTTCATGTTTTAGTTTCTAAGTTTCTGATTTGGCTTCCTATTTCGATATTTTTGTTAATGAGTACTTCTTTTTTTTTGACGTTTTGTTTGGTTATGGCTTTCAATATTATTTGATTCTAATGCTGCTGATCAGAGGGTACTCCATGAAACACGTGTACAGCATAACAAAATTTACCCTTTCTTATGCAACTTGGGTATTTTTTTTATTTTGAAACCATTTGACCGATGCAATTGATGTTGGACGAGATGTCCTCGAGGGTATTCCTCAGTAGTTTGTACAGTGATTTTGTCAACAGAGCGAAATTACTTTCTCAAAAACTTATAAATCAAGGGTATGTTCAGTCACTGTTGCAATTGTCACTACAGAAATTTTAAGGTCGTCACCATGATTTGACAGACCGTTACAATGTTTCTATTTCACAAATGAGAAAAGATATCTTTGGGTAGATCCAGAGTTTGTTACCGGACAGACTAACACCGACTGTGACAAAACCGGACTTTCCACTGGCAGTGTGACGGGTGCCACACGTGGAGCAGGTCATGCTTAACCTTCCAAAGCACCTGATGATACCTCAGTTTTTTGGGGGTTCACACTTCTAGTGCTTTAGTTATGTGGCATTCTTGTTCATTTTTGATTATTTGTTTTGTCTTTGTCATACTGTCTCAACTCGTGTTGGATATGACTTGCCGTGATTTATGTTTTTAGAATTCCCCCTTTCCTCGTTCTTGCTTCGGTATTCGTTTGCCGATGTATCCAATAGACAGATTTGTCGGATATGAAATTTTTCATGGCGTTTTACAGAAATTTACTGTTTTTCAAATTTCTAAACCCTTAAAAAATACTACGGCTTCATTCCTTGTTTGGCACCCGATGAATGGTCTAAGTACTTGATTTGGCTACCTATTTCGATGTTTTTGTTAATGAGTACTTCTTTTCTGACTATTTTGGGTTTATAGCTTTCCGTATTATTTGATTTTAATGCTGCTGATGAGATTACGCGTACAGCATGGCAAAATAACTAAATTTACTGTTTTGTGTTCAACTAAGGTTTTTTTTTGTATTTTCTATACCGCTTGTATATTAAATCACGTTATCTAAGAATATATTTTGTTCTTTTTTCCAGGGGATTATTCAGAGTACCTGACATATCTTATGGTCTTCAGACATGGTCGTTAAGTATATATTTATATGGAGTAGACAAAGTAATATTGTCATGACAACAAAATATGAAAATATTAGTTTATACAGACAAAAAATGTAAAGTAGACATTTATTAAGTATAATTAAACAAAACAAGGATAGTATGTCTGACATATGTCTAACGAAACTTCACTTAGGATGAGATTCAACGTATTAAATCAATAGTTCTGGGTAGGCCAGGAAAGAAAATTCATCTCTTTCAATTAATCCTGATTTTTTTACATAAAAAAGGGAAAAATCAGAAAAAAATCTAATGTTTTTGCAAAAATATATTCAGATCCTTTCTGGCTCTGGTAAAACACATTCAGACGATTCAACTGGTACGATTCGTATGCGTCTGTTCTACTCTTGACGACTTTAATGAACGTAACCTTTCTATCACATCCAAACTTTTACAACAAGGTTACAGATTTAATAAATTGATAAAACATTAAAGAAGTTTTATAGAAGATATGAACATTTGATATCTAAATATAATGCGACTTGCAAACAGCTTATTACTAAGGGTATTTCTCACCATCGTTTTTACGGACATGTTGTTCAAAAATGTCAAAAACTGATAAAAAAATCCAGAAAAACTGGGACGTAACTTACAGTCTTTACGTAATAGGGGATATTGACCGGATATTCTTCATGATTCTGTTAAACTGGCTTTGGGATCCAATGACCAAGAAGATTTTACAATTATACTGGCCTCTCACTGATACTGCCGATGTCTACTGAAATCCATGACGATTCTTTACCAAACCCTTCGGGAAGTTTTGAATTTGATTAATATTCCGTAGTGCGACAGTGTTTTACCAGCAGACTAGGCTCCTTGAGCTAGCCGGGAGTTTAGCGGCGAGCACTCCCTGACCCATCTTTCTAAATTATGTTTTGTCTTGTTCTTTCCTTTTCAAGATTGTAGTGTTGGAGTTAGTGGTCTACCTGTATTGGGTTTTATTTGTATGTTTATTATACTATAGGGAAACGGAATAGAGAAAGGGGAGGTTTGGGCATCCAAACATAGAGAAAGGGGAGGTTTGGGCATCCATAAACCGTTTTTACCCTACCGCTAGCTGTCGCTAGTGCCGGTACCAAGTCCGGCTATCCCGAGTTCCTATCGTTGTTTGTGTTTGTCATTTTATTGTTTTTCGTGTGCAGTTCCCTGGTGGATTGTGTCATGTGATTGTAATGTTCGGCAATGGTAAGTGTTTCCTGTTATCTTTGCTTCTTTAATAATGCACTGAAGAGACATAAGTTGTCGAAATGTGCATATGCAGAAATTAAATTCACAGTAACTTCGTTTAGTTATTTAATACTAGGGTCACATTTTTTATCTTACTTTATGGCAATATAGTCCTTAAAATTTTGTGTACCTTCCAGTCTTCATGATAACCCCAAAGGACGTGTTCCATGCATTTCAATTAATGTATCAAAGCTTATTATAGTTTCTATTTGTTTTTGACAAGTCAATAATCCAGGCACAGATTTAGACTTTTGTATATTAAATATTTTAATAAAGTATTGTAAAACCGTAATGATATGAACAAATAAAGGGATATGGAATGCAATTGCATTGTTGAAGGTTCTTTATACAAATATATTCCGTTTACAGTGTGGTATGCTTCTTGTCGTCGTTCTATTAAAAGATTTTTACATTTCTTGTCTTCACGGGTATCTATTCTTTAAAGTAGAACATCTGATAATAGTAATAGCACTTGTATACCAAAGAAAGAAGCATGGTATCTAATAAATGTGTTTGTTATCATACACACTATTAGAATAAGTACACGTATACAATGACAGCATTTGGAGTAATGCACATAAGACAATGTCTCTACAAATACATGGTAAACCAAGGGACAACAGGAAACATCTACAATGGCTGAAAATTATAATAACATACCATAATCTGCTAGGGAACTACACATAAAAAACACAAATAAGACAAAAGTAAACAACGATAGGAACGCGGGACAGCCAGGCTTGGTACCGGCACTAGCAAATGCTAGCGGTAGGGTTAAACCGGTTTATGGGTACCCAATCCTCCCCTTCATCTGTCCCGTTTTCCTATAGTAAAATAAACACACGAATAAAACCCAATACAGGTGGACTACTAATGACTACAATCTTGAATGGAGAGAATATGACAATACGTAGTTTTCAAAGATGGGTCAAGAGGTGCTCGCCGCTAATCTGCCGGCTAGCTCAAAGAGCCTAATCAGCTGGTAAAACAATATTGCACTACGGAAGAAAAATCAAACTCAAAACTTTGGTCAAGAATCATTCATCATTCAATCATGCATTCAGATCTGTTTATACTATAGGGAAACGGAATAGAGAAAGGGGAGGTTTGGGTACCAATTAACCGGTTTAACCCTACCATTGGCTTTTGCTAGTGTCGGTACCAAGTCCGGCTATCCCGAGTTCCTATCGTTATTTATGTTTGTCTCTTGTTTTAATTACTGTTTTTTTAGTGAAGTTCGCATGTAAATTGTGACATGTGATTGTAGTTCCCGGCCATTGTAGGTGTTTGCTGTTGTCCTGTTTTTTTTGTAATATATTTTAGTAGACATCGGCAGTATCAGTAAGAGGCCAGTATGTATGTAAAATTTTCAGGTCACAAGATCTCAAAGCCAATTTAACGGAGGCCAGCAGAGTATCTTGTAATTTTTCCTATTACGTAAAGAATGTAAGTTACGTCGCAGCTTTTAAATCAGTCAGTTTCTGGCATTCTCAACAACATTTCCGTAAAAACGAGGAATAGAAATGCCCTTAGTAATAAGCTGTTTGCAAGTAAATCTCATATTTAGATATTAAATATTCATATCTGTTATAAAACTTCTTAAATGTATTCAATTACCAAGACAGGATAACAGTAAACACCTACAATGGCCAGGAACTACAATCACATGCCACAATTTACAAGAAACAACTTATGAAATCTGTAGCCCGGTTGTAAAAGTTTGGCTGTGATAGTAAGGTAACGTTCATTAAAATCGTCAAGGGTAGAACGAACGCTTTTATTATTTTTCTTCATGTTGCATTGAGCTTTGCTCATCCAAAAAGTAAATCTAAAATAGACCCTAGCAAAAGTGCTGGTTTTCGAAATGTTTTTTTTTCTAAATGTCGAACAATACTACGTCAATGTATCTTATGTCTTGGTCGTGGATGCGCAATTTTACTTCCCTATATAATAAGGGTATGTATTCTTTAAATTGGTTTGACATCCTACTTTGCAAATTTTGTTTAAATATCATTTCATAATTATTATCAATTTATATCAGCCATATCATTTTTCATCACCGTTTTTAATGTAATTAGGCATTTTGCCCATACGTAATTAAGAAGTCTATAACATAATTAAATTTGACTCTGAATTTGTATTCATAAACTTGTATGTCAGTGACTGAAAATAGAAAGCGTTGTTCAGACACGTAAATAGCAATTTATCAAGAATATTAGTCGTCCAGGCAATTTGAACGTTCTAACTTGAAATATGTATCCCAAAATTGATCACGATAGCCTTCATACAAAACCAAATTACAATTATCCAAGAAAAATAATCCGTCGGGATTGAAAACAACCCAGAAATTATTCCCTTTTTCAATCCGTAGTTTTATTATTAATTTTCAAAAATTTGGTATGTATACGTTTAAAACCCTTGGTTTCTCTGACAGTATGTGACGACTGGATACGTGAAATTTGATAATATTTCTTCATTTGATTTAAGATGAATTTTCGCAATAAAATATATGACAATCTAGAAACAATTTTTATGTCAATCAAGATCACCGACAGTGATCGAAAAATACAATCCCAGGTAACAGTCGAAGGGGAAAACTGTACAAGAAGAACACAAACGTGAGACAAAAGACAAACTACACAAGGATGGGAACTCGGGGTACTCAATATTTTACGAAAGGATATGGAGTAAATGAACATGAGACCATAAGACATATGTTAACTCCAACTGCAATAATTTTAAAGAGCTGTATGGTCATTTCGGAAATTAATTGCTCACCAGCAGCACTAGAACCCAAACATATGAAATCCATAATTTCCAAAAATGTTTAAAATGCATAAAACCAATCGAAATCCAAAGAATTAGTAATATCAAATATAGCTTAGGACAACAAAACTACGATGGAGGGAGTTAAACCTTAGGTTTTAGAATTTACATGAATTTAGATAATAGTGATTGAACAAAGCTAGTGTACACATGAGATATAATCTCATGTACAAGTACACCATATCTGAGAAAAATAAAGAGCATACACCTCAAACAGGGGGAAGTGTTTTACCTTGATACTTGATACTGGTACCAGCAAAAGATAGCCATTAAATCAGTTATTTGAGGGGTTAATGAGTGTGAACTCCATTTATTTTTAACGAAACCAACAACAAAGACAACAGGTTTAAAACATTTTCAGCCCTTTTATGTCAAATAGCCTTTCCAATTATAACAAAAGTCATGTATTGGGATACTATATATGTGTTCTTTATTGAAATCGAAACTCAAAATTGTAACAATTTGCTGAAGTATTTCTGATGTTGAATGACAATATTTTAGTTGATAGTGATTACGTATATATCTGCTGTTATGTCTATAGTATCAATATTTATTTCTAAGCAGATTTAGTTGTCCTGTGAACTCCGGTGCAGTCTTCTGTACTTTGATTTGATATAGCGTCAGTGATGTTTGGTTATTATTTTCTTTTTATATTTTTCTGATCAAATAAACTTGAATATCAGCAGAAAATGGTGTATCAATTCCTGAATGTTTTTTGGAAAAAGTTGAACAAGTAAAAACAAATAGAAGGCAACATTATCACTTGTTAGTTCTGATATAGATATACTGATATGTGTATACATAGATATACATATGTGTTATGGTCTCATGTTCATTTACTCCATATCCTTTCGTAAAATACTGATAAAATATCAAGTACTTCTGAATCAGTAATCATATTGATCAAATTTGAATGCCTTGTTTCCAACTTGCTTTTGTTATGGTTTTTCCATTAAAATATCTACAAAAACCCTGTAGTTCATTCTGGGTTTTAGAAATAGAAAAATGAATCACAACAGTTGAATGGACAGTTGTGAATTTACACCATTGTAACCAAAACAAAATGCTGTCCAAAGAGTCATCATATATTCTCGTATTCTAGCCGACCACTACAACTCAGTAGCCAGTACTTTGGTGTTTGCCTGAAAACCAATTTTATTTCAAAACTAACAATATCTATATTTTAGAAAATTATGTTAAAAACTAAGGAGTATATGTTTCTTGCATAGCTCTATCCTTAGCAAATTTTGGCTTTCCTATTTAGATTCGATTGGTAATTTGTTCTCGATCAGCTCTTACAGCTCGATCAGTTGTCGAAATGCGCATATGCAGAAAATAAATTAACAGTAACTTCGGTATTGTGTTATTTACACATATTTTGGTTTATGGATATCCAAATGTTTTGATTTGATCTGCACTGAAGAGACATAAGTTGTCGAAATGCACTTATGCAGAAACTAAATTCACGGTTACTTCTGTATTTTGCTCTTTTAACCTGTCATCACCTTTGAGAGATCCAACGGTCATTTTTGCAGAGTCTTGACGTGTCCAAAGCAATGGATGTTCCAAGGTCGACTTGATTTCCATTAGATTTGTCTTTTCTTATTCTAGCACTAACAGGTTTACTGTATTGTCCTAATTAGACTTCCTTTATATTACAGTATGTGTTCATGTCTCTACAAGTATCAATTGTGGTGTCACTTGGAAATGCATAAGATGTCAGTACCCTACCAACAGCCATTAATTTACAACTCAACATGGAGACACTTGTTAATACTCAGACTTTTAATAATTGTTCCAATGGCAGAAATCAAAACGAATTTTATATTAAACATAACCGTCCCATACTTCAAACAAAGTAATATTACATAACGACAAAATTGAACATAAATGTGACCGAAAAACTGATAGAAGTAATCAGTTAATGGAACTTATAAAATATTATATATGACCATTGTTAAGATGAAAGCAACTCTTCCCTATCCATTTATTTTTGTTGGCACTGTTTTTAACTTTTTTAAATGTGTTTTATTTATTGCCCATTTATATTTTATCTTTGCATAAGAGTTTCCCCTGTTTGAAATACCATGACATTTTAAACTGTACAAGATATGAATAACAAAATAAAATATATACTTTTACTTGATATAAGTTGATAAAAGCACTTCATTCTCATTTTGAATAAAACAGTGATAAAACATTGGCATGGTACTTTCGACATTTCAATTTTGCTTCGCTGTGGTGCCTAGATTCACATATCTAAACATTTCATTGCTTTAAGTGTGTGGTTCCCGTTGGTGCCTCGATTCACAAATCTTTCAAACCGTCTACTGCCGCATATCATATTAAATAGCACGTTCAGAAGAAATTTTTCATATTTTACGAAAGGATATGGAGTAAATGAACATGAGATCATAACACATATGTTAACTCCAACTGCAATAATTTAAATGAGCTGTATGGTCATTACGGAAATTAATTCCTCATCAGCAGCACTAGAACCCTTTATCGACTCTCGTTATTTAATTACAAACATTAATTAACTCGCTGAAGCTCGTTAATTATTATTGTGTAATTAAATTGGTGATGGCAATAGCTCACATGACCCTTCGGGTCAGGTGAGCTAAAAAGGTGTCATTTGCTCTTTATCGGCTATCTACTTTTTTCGACTTTCTATTAGAGATCAACAAATAAGTTTCCGTGCAAAATTGTGTAGGACAACTCATTATCCGTTGGCAAATGGGGTGCAGTTTTGACCTTGTACTGAAATTTATACTGATTATTGTGACGTTTGGTTGCTGAAATAACCATGAAATTACAGTAAGCCCTATCCTTAACACCCTTCGGACGAGGTATATAACGAGCCCAATAATATTTCGTGCGAACGAGACAAGTATAAAGAAGTGGAGCGCCTAGCGCACAAGGATATTTATTTTGGTGCTGATTTTTGTTGTTGTGTCTTTCTTTCTGCAGGAATAAATTTTTATCTTGTTATATTTAATATCTTTAGGATACCTTTATATATCCCTGCCAACTCTCTCCAATATGTTTGCTCCCCGAATAATTAGAGTACTGGTGGTGCAAGATATTTCAAATTGAGAGACTTTTTGCAGTGCAGCTTGACAACGAGACTTCGAAATATACAACAGTAACTGTTATATTCTTCTTTATTTTCTAAATGATCTTAGATGTCTGTGATACGTGTATTTGTTAAGCCCTTTCGGTTATCATTAAACACATGCAGATTCCATGATATTATTTTAGTGAAAATGTTAAACAAACCAAAATAAAATTTATGGCAAGCGCGAACCACAAAAAATAGAAAAACCTAATTTAAGTTACTTTTACCTAGTTTTTCTGTACTTAAATTCAATTTAAGTTACTTAATTCGAATTAACGCTACTTAAGGAGATTAAGCACTTAAATAGAGATATTAGCTGTTCATGTGGGAAAAACGAATTAAGTAGAGAAAATGGCAATTAAACTATCATTAAGTGCGCCCAAACAACATAAATTGAGTTTAATTCACATTAAGTTCCTAAAATTGAATTTAAGTAGAGTAAAACTAAGTTTTAGTAACTTAAATTGAGTTTTTCTTATTTTTTGTGGTTCGCGCGCGCATAACTCTACTTAAGTAGAATCTTCTACTAAATTAGAGTTAATATCCCAAGTCCTGTTTAAGACAATCGTTTTGATTGGCCAACTGTTGTGTTGTGTGTCTACCATGTTGACCGTGTACCGAAAATTCAATTTATATAAAATAAAATACAGTTTTAACAGTCGATTTCTAAGTAAAAATTCATTAAATTGTTTTTGTTTATCTTTGTTCTTTATCTGTTTTTTGTTCAAAGCAATTCGTGGATGTCGAGATTTAATAATTACATTAATTTATATTCATAATAAGTAATATTTGAGAAAAATAAATAGTCTGCAATTGAATGTCAAGCTTTTAATTTTATTTTTATTAAAAAAAACTTTAATTTAGCATATCCTTTTCGAAAGAGTTCCATATGTTGCAATTTACATGAATTTCGGGGGGAAATTTGAAGAGTAGGATAGGATTTTTAGCCCCGAATTTAATTATTCTCACGGAAAAATAACCATTTTTTTTTTATATTTTACTATATCATATCCTTTCGACCGCGTTAGCCGTTATATCACACACCTGAACAGGTAAATTTGGTCGGCAAGATCGAAATAGGGATAATTAATAAGGGTCATAAAAATGTCATTTTCAATTCACTCGTACGAAATTGTTAATTAAGGTATTTTGATAGACCCTTTTGAACGAAATTCTGGAATGTTTACCATTTCACAGGGTATTATTTTTTTCATGGATATTTATTGTGTATATCTATATAATTAGCATTACACACATGGCATTATTGACACTTTTTAAAACCACAAACAAGTTTTTCTGCAAGATCTTTAAAAAAAGCAATCGGCAGAAAAAATATGAAAATCTTAAAGATTATTAGGCATTTCATAGATCCAAATTCGGATGGAAAATATAAAAAAAAAATACAAAAGATAAAAAAAATTTTTACATTCATTCCTAAATCTAAAACAAACCTTTCAACCAATCAAAATGGTTGTTTCAAACAGTACTACTATTACTATTACGGCTATTAACTCTAATTTAGTGGAAAACTCTACTTAAGTAGAGTAAATGGAAAACTCTACTTAAGTAGAGTTAATGCACGCACGAACCACAAAAAATAGAAAAACTCAATATAAGTAACTAAAACAAAGTTTTTCTCTACTTAAATTCAATTCAATAAAAAACGCTTATTAAGTAGGATTAGTTTGAATTAAGCAACTAACTAACATTAAGTTCTGTTAATACATTTTCGGTGTTTTAACTAGCGTTAACAACGCGGGAACAACAAAAAATACTTAAACTCATTTTAAGTAGCGTTAATTCGAATTTAGTAACTTAAATTGAATTTAAGTTGAGAAAAACTAAGTTTTAGTACCTTAAATTGAGTTTTTCTATTTTTTGTGGTTCGCGCTTTCCATGAAAATTTAACCTATAAATTCTGTGTACAGAAATATTCAAAAACAAATAATCGATTATATCTATAAATCAATTGTTCTATTTAAGAAATACGTAATTTCAACTTGAATCAAAATGATGTTATCAAACATGATTATTAGTCAATTAAAAAAAACAGAAAAAAAAAAAACAAATAAAAAAAAAAGGGGGGATAACCTCTATCACAGGCCGATAACTGACCTATTCTATTGTATCTAAATGCCGAAACCGAAGTGCGAAAACATTCTCTCCCTGAAAAGACCTATACAGTAATGCTACTGTTTGATTTACCCTATGCGTATGAATGTGGCTAGACCATACATCATTCTGCTGGATTATTTTTATGCCCCCGCGACGATAAGTCGGGGGTCATATTGTTTTAACCCTGTCCGTCCGTCCGTCCGTCCGTCTTCCGTCCGTCCTTCCGTCCGTCCGAGGGGGTACATGGTTTGTCCGCGCAACTCCTCCTACAGTTTTTATGCTTTTTTTAAAGTTTTTATTTTGCAGATCATTTGTACATATATTGAAGATGTGCATGTGATATGGATTTGATGTTGGTGCATTTTTGTCAAAAATATACATTGTTGAACTAATCATTTTTGGTGATTTTTCATAGAGGTTACATAGTTTGTCCGCGCAACTACTCCTACAATTTTGATGTTAGGAAGTTTTTATTTTGCAGATCATTTGTATTTATATTGGAAATGTGCATGTGGGAAAGATTTTATTTTGATGCATTTTTGGGAAAAAAAACTAATTGTTGAACTTAAGTCATTTATTGGGAGGAATTATTAATAGAGGGTACACAGATTGTCCGCACGACTCCTCCTATAGTTTTGATGCTAGGAAGCTTTTATTTGCAGTTCATTTCTACCTATATTGAATATGTGCATGTGGTAAGTATTTGGATTTTGTTTCTTTTTTTTTTAAACATACATTGTTAAACTTTTAATTTTTTGTGTGATTTAGGAATTAAACGGTACATAGTTTATCTGTGCAACCTAGGGTAACATGCGTTTAGCAGGGGCATCATATGTGTCTTACAGACACAAATATTACTAAAAAATCCCAATTTGATTCAACCTTGCGAGGGGGCATATCATCTTCTAGTTTATGAGTGTTTTTTTTTTTTTTTTTTTTTTTTTTTTTTTTCGTTACCCCTCTTTCTGTAACACTCTTACCAAGTAGTCTGTTACTTCATCAACATTGTGTACTTATTTATACTTATTGACTGATTATGAGGGAATAGCAAGTTTGTTGTCCCCGAGACTCTTGACTATTGACCGAGGCGTAGACGAGGTCAATAGTTAGGGTCAAAGGGGACAACAAACATTCCATTGTGATGTATTTTCTTCGTATTAATTCCATTCTCGTAATCACTTTACTACAAACAGCGAATATGAAATTTATTTGTATGGGTGGCAAAACAGTCCATCGATTTATGTCTGTTTTCGGTTTTCAAGCATTTAATAAATTTCAAAACCCTTGATATCCACATTTTGTGTGGTTCTTTACATTATAATTATTTATAAAACATGAGGAACTACTTGTTACTAAAATACAGATACCATGTTATCAAATGACGACTTAAGACATTTTTCATCAAAATTTTAGCTTTGGAATTTT
>MJUU01018172.1:20556-33048 GCA_002080025.1 Modiolus philippinarum | reverse complement strand
AACAAACAAGTAATTTAGTTTGTATTTCATTGTTGAATTACCGATAAAAAAATTATTAGTATTTTTGTTCGCTCGACAAGGATTATCAGGTCCATATCAGATTCGCCCTACGGGCTCATCTGATATGGACCTGATAATCCTTGTCTCGCGAACAAAAATACTAATAATTAATATATCTCAATTACCTATAATTCAACTTTAGCATATATAACAATAGACAAAATTTTATAGAGAAAATAACCCATTTGATCTCCATTTGTTTCTTCTTTCAAAGCATTCTATAATAAAATTACCAAAATGTATCAGAGTTGGCAACTGTCCACTGTGAATAGCCAGAAAATTTTGATTCCCTTGTTAGATTTTTGAAATTTTTGCAGAAGGTCTATTTTATTAAAAAAGTAAAATTTTCTGTTTGTTATACAATGGACAGCTAATAATAAAATGCTCTTCATCTTCAACTTCATTTGAAGCATTTGATAAACAATATCGACATAATCTTTGGTTTCTCGCAGTGTAAGTTTTGCTATATCTATCCTTTTGTATTCTTAAATCATGAGCACTTATTCTCATTTTACATATATCTCTTCTTATATAAAAATCTTTAACAAATAAGTAAAGCTCATGTGTAAAATCCTTCTTTAAGGTAGTTCGATCCTAATAAAAATATCAAACAGATTTTTTTTTCTTTTAAGATATTTTGTAGGTCTTTACCTATATGTTCCAGAAATAAAATAAAAATGATATGTCACCGATCATTTTTTCCTGTGATCTGGCTTTGAAAATCAGACCGAATTCAGTATTTTTCAGCAACATTTACAAAGAATATATAGGGAACTGTGAGAACAAGCTTATTGTTTATCTTTTATTTCAAATAAATACCAGACAGATTTTTTTTATTTTTTTGATATTTCAGAGATATATTCTTAAGTTATCTGTTACGCTGAAAAAATCTACATGTCGATTAAGAAAGTTATTTGATATAGTTTACGAAAAAGACAATATTTACGGGAAAAGAGAGCTAATTCGCGGGAAAGTGTATGTCGATCTATTATGACGTCACAATGAATAGGCCAATACAGGATTATTCCGGCTTGAAAATCAAGTCAATTCCGCATCCGATTCGTGTTATACAAATGCGCCAATCGAATGCGCCGTGTATAAGTGTCGATCTTCCTTAAGTTGAAATAATTTTACAATTTAATGTGACCGTATGATAGGATTTCTATTCTCTTATTAACCCATAACAATATAAATTTATCACAAAGTTTACATTTCACCAGCTTGGCCAATTTGGTTAAATTTGCAATCAGACTGTATACGTCAAGTGTTTTAAGTATATATCGAATAGGTGAATGTAAATATAAAGTATATAAGGCATATGAGGACTCATTCGCTACTCAAGGGTCTACAGTTGATACATTGAATTTCTTGATAGAGTTGATAGAGCTCGGTTGCTTGCTTACAAAGAGGAGGCTACTAAACAATGGTGTGTTGCCCATATGTTAAAGTCATCGCTACAGACATTTTACAATCTTGCACACCACTTTGGAATATCTGTTTACAAGAAGACAACAGAAATTTCCCTTTATAGCTGATTTATTTTTTTACCCAATGGATTTTACATTTCTCCTGGAATTGACATGTTCAACAGGGTTGGTATCTTATGAGAAGCACTCTACTGGTGTACCTGATCTTACTCAGTGATTTTAATTGGGTCCGTATTGTTCATCTGTGTATGTGTGTCTTCATTTTTCTTTTTGTGCCATACTCATGTGATGTCTTTGTTTCTTGTTGTTTCCGATTACAAAAAACAGGAAAACAGCAAACACCTACAATGGCCAGGAACTACAATCTCAAGCCACAATCTACAAGCAAACTGCACCAGAAAAACAAAAATGAAAACAAGAGACAAACGATGTTGGTTAGTTGATTTGATTATTCGTTTTAGACTGATGATTTGTTTATTTATTTTTTGTTTTATTCAAGACTAATAATAAAAATGAATGAACATATTCTAAAATATCATTAAACAACCAGAAATAATATTGTTGATCTGATTCAGTACATATTATGAAACTAAAAATTATTCCTTGCAAATTTGTTTGAAATAATCAATAATAAACCCTCTTTGTTATATATAATATACTTCATCACAACTTAGCTGCACTGAGCTCCTATACATTTTGTACTTTGTTACAACCCTAAATTAAACCTACGAGGAGGTATCACCTGGTTACCATATTAAGCTATATTTTATACAGCCTGGTTTGCCGAAAGGTCTAGGGCACTTGACACATGCGAAATAAAGACGGTGTTGTCCAAGATGTCAAAGCAAACACATAAGGTTGAGTCACAATGAGGGAACTACCAAACATTTGCTGATACTAATTTGCTTATTTAATAATGTTGGAATGAGTTTTAGACGAATATATAAATACTTTATCAAATTCACTATAATGTTCCACGATATTATCAATTGGGCAGATATGTAGAGTTGCCACATTACTTTAGATGATTATGTAAGAACTTGTGTGGCGGCATTCCTTGACCAAAGAAATTGAATCCTCTCGACTATATATATGTCTACACTTGGCCATAAGTTAAGGAGTATTGATATTTTAGTTTGAACTGAACTTGTAGTTGTTTATTTCATAATGAATATTTCATGAGATTTTCAAAACTGTTGTGTTATGACATTATTTAAGTTACAAGAAAAAAAAAATCCGTAAAGATACACTTAGTCTACAAAAAGATGCATATTCAATGGATATTTTAAAAGTGAGCTGCAAAATTGGTGTTGATAACCAGGAAAAGAGTTTCACTGAAATGTGTGATTTCTTTTGAAAAGTATCGCTTTATACATCAGAAACCAAAAAATATACATTGTCATAGTAAACACCCATACAAAAAAGGTATTTTGAATCCTTCGATACGTCTTCATATCATGTAAGGGAGATAATCAATTTT
The DNA here is from genome assembly GCA_002080025.1 of Modiolus philippinarum. NCBI lineage: Eukaryota > Metazoa > Mollusca > Bivalvia > Mytilida > Modiolidae > Modiolus > Modiolus philippinarum. The sequence continues at coordinate 30,081 of MJUU01018172.1, read as the reverse complement.
AATACAATTTTGAAGGATATTCTTTCATGAAATGTTCAGGTAACCGCAATAATGGCTTATAAACGGTGCTGTAGATTGGGGTGGCATTGAATTTAAAGTAGTCTTGTTCTTACTATTGTTTGAATTTACCTAGTCTATAGACGCCAAAAGTATAATACAGGTATAGATTATACTTTCGAAAAATCGGTATTTTGAAACTCGTTCATAACTAAATTCAATGTTCCCCTATTTTTAACCCTAAATGACAATATTTTACAATCCACACTGTAAAATGAATGAAATTTTGGAGCAGCTCACTTCAATAATAATCAAATAGATAGAAATTGTTTTCACGACCACTTCAAAAACACTTCAAATGAAGTTTACGTTGATTTTTGTTTATGAAAAGCTTCCCAAAAAATTATACCATAACATTTCATAAATGTAGAAACCTTCCAATAACACAATTACACCAATATTAAAGAAATTAGTAAGTAAGAAAACATTCTGTTTGATTTTTCCGTTAAACAAGCCATTCATCCGATAAAAGGAATCATGTTCACTCCTTTTGATAACCTTGGGATAGTTCCGAACCGAAACATAAGTCAAAAGAACGAACAAAGCAGGTGGTCCTCTAATTATGGCCAAGCGTATATATGATACTTCATTGGAGCTGATCTGTATTGAACTCCTATATACATCATGTACTTTGCTACAAAACTACATTTAACCTATGATGAGGTATCATCCCGTTACTGAAAGTAATATCTTATATAGCGTTGGTGGCAAAGTGCAGGTGATGTCACGATAACGATTGTTTGAGTCCCGATGGGGGAAACACCAAATATTTGCTGATTCAAAATTGCAGATGTAACATTGTTGGGCTGATTGTCAGACGATTTATCCAGCTCAGTATATTACCATACCTACTAGTATGTATACATTCTATAGTATGTAGAGTTGTCACATACTTCAGACGACTATATAAAAATAATAAATTTGTGTGGCGGCATTCCTTGTCGAAAGACATTGAATCCTATCTGCTATATACGATACTTCATCGCAGCTGATCTGCACAGAGCACGACTACATCATGTTCTTCGCTACAACCCTAGATTACACCTACGAGGAGGTATCACCGGTTACCGAAAGCTATATTTTTATATAGCCTAGGTGGGCAAATGGTCTAGGACGCTGGACGAAGTGCAAGCGGTGTTGCCATAGATGTCACAGCAGCGATGGCTCCAAATGAAAGAACTATAAAAAAAATTTGCTGATACAAATTTGCAGATATAACAATATTGGGTTGATCTTCAGAAGTGTATACATATATATTTATCTGAGTATGTGTGTAGAGTTTTTATTACTAAGATTTAAACAGTTTTGTGCCTTATATTTATCGTGTTTTGATAAAATATTTAGGTTAGACGAAGTTTAAGTATACCATACATTTAATCAATACTATTTACCTTAGTGATTCTATTTTTAGAGATGACTTATATGGTTTAATATAGGTTTTACAGATATTTCAAAAAAACGTTAGTGAAACGTTTTCCATCAGAAGGACTAACTCACGCATTGTATGTAGACGTTTTTTGTAAAGCTGCATTTAGTTATAAGAAATACATATAAGAATTGTCTCCATTTATTTCATGTATTTCCTTTAGCTCTTTATGAAAAATTATTTACATGTTAGAAAAATATTAGTGTTTTTCCTGATTTGTATCTTGTCAATTTTATAAAATTGTAAGATGTGTGTACGGGCGCTATACGTAACAGCTTTTAACGAAATGTTTAAAGAAATGCTAGAATCTATCATTTGCTTTCAAAGGACAAAAATGTATAATTATTGATCCAATAACCACTGATCGTTTGCAGAAATGCAAAAGAAAAAAATTATGAACGATATTGTCAATAACGGGTAGCCATTAAATGTTTATTATTATTATTATTATTATTATTATTTGGTTGGATCACGTGTATTTAATTGAAAATTTATTTATGATCAAGATTGTCATCAGTTTTTGACATCGCTATTGTGAATGTAAAAATTGTTTATTTTTTTTATGAAACGTTAAGGTTTTTTTATGCAATTCAGACGATGTTGTATATAAGACACACACTAAAACCATACCCACGTGACCATACCATTAATCCATACTAACACTATAGATTCTATTTTTAGCGATGACATGTGATTTAAAATAGATTTTGCTGATATTGCAACAAAACGTCGTTGAAACGTTTGCACTCACGCATCGTATGTAGACGTTTTCGGTTGTAAGAAATACATTATCCAAATTTTCGACCATTTCTTTCATATAGACATTTTCGCCTATAATTGGAAAATATTCACATGTTATTTAGTTTGTGTTCCTTGTTGATTTGTATCGAAATTCTTTAGGCTACTACATTTAACGACTTATGCAAAATAGTCAAAATGTAAGGTTCTGCCATTTTTGAGTGATAATTACTGATGCTTTATAAAACTCTAATCTCTTCATCTATATTTGGAAATACAAAACACCTTTTCTTTCAGTAGACTGTACATTTATTGGGAAAATGTGAAAACTCTTCTAGTATTACGATAACCCAGTTTCAAAATATCTATAAATCTAATAAAAATCATTCCAATGTAAGGAAATCTGAAATATTTTGATTCCACAGAACTACAATTAAATATCACCAACATATCTGAAGGAAATATCCAATCCAAGCATGTATTCAGTCACCTGGACTCAATCGTAGCGGGCACACAACGTTGAATCAAAATTGCTTTATAAGTTGATCACCTTATATTCAACGTTGATTCAACGTTTGCATTTCAAAGTTGAAACCTCAATGTTGATTCACCGTTGAATATATATTTTGTTGAAATGCATACGTCGATTCAACGATTTCAACATAAAAAGTATTAATAAATGTCCAAAAGGACAATGATCCTCAAGTTTTTTAAAGAAATCTATAATAACTCCTGAATATCTCAAAACTCTGACAATTTTTGAGCCCTCATGCCATCTTGACTCTTAAGTAATGACAGTTGTACCAAATAAATATCATACTGAGCTGCTTGATCTGTTTTCTGTTGTTTTTGCTTTTGTTTTATTTATTTGTTAGAGACAAGTATCTAAAGAATAGATTTTTATTTAATTTTACATCTTAACGTAAGTTACCATATCAAACTATTAACAAAGAAGACTCAATTTTTACAAAGCAGAACATATTGCAACATTATTAAGCTCCCTTTCCAAAAATGTGTTTTGGATTTTTTTTAAATCGGCATAATTAGTAAAAAAAATCTTGACTTTATTGTATAATGGTATATTAAATAATGTATCAAATGCATGGATAAAATATTTGTGAATAGTTTGCGTTATTTCATCATATACATGCAATAATGTACTATGAAATAGCATAAATCATTCCAGTAACCATATCTTCACTAGATGTCTTTAATTGATTTAACTACAAATGAAAATAAAGCTCCTGAGATAAGAATATCTAGAAAAATAAGCTGCAGATTGCTGAAACTCTTCTGTTACTTGCAGAAAAACCTTGAAAACTACAACACGTTTCACAATGAAGCATTATACAATATATGAAATGTATGGACATATTTCAGCCAAACCTCAACCATTTTTCAACGTTGAAACAACTTTGAATCGACATTTAATAAACGTTGACCATCAACGTTGATTCAACGTTGTGACTTCAACGTTGATTCATATTTTTAAAATCTAACATAAATTCAACATTGATTCAACATTGAAAAATAACGTTGATTCAACGAGTGCCTGCTTGGATACTACTAGGATAAACTGTTCCATCATGTAAGCATGTTCGCTAGTCAATTTTAGAATAACAAGAATTTCAATTAAATGTGATTTTTAAAAAGAAAATTGAAAAAGAAGTTATTTAAAACCAAAAATTTGATAGGTTGATATGTTATTTTTGAGATACAAGTGTTTCCAAATATGGCGGGAAACTGAACTCATTTGCATTTTTCATAGGATTAACATGAGGAATATTTATCCAATAATGAATGACAAAATAACACCAACTGAATAAAATTTTGTCAGAATGGTCCAAAAGAGGTATAAAATGAAATTATGGGAAAAAATTAGGGTGTTACCGGGAAAATAATTATTGAGCTTTACAAATGGATAAAACCAAAGAAGTCCGAAAATGTGACAGAAATACATAAACATGACCAGCGAACATCCTTAAATCTAGATATAATTACTGAATGTTTGGGTAAACATGCAGGATTGTCGCTTTACTAAATGATGATTATACCTATAATTTAAAATACCTTTGAACGACCTCTACACTTTGTCATATTCTTAGTTTGTAAAACCATTATAATCCCTTGTTCTCCGTGATAAATTTGCCATTTCACTTTTCTATATAATACCGAAGTTGCTGTGAATTATCAAAACAGCTGGCCGTGGCCTTTATAGCCATTTCTGAAAAAAAAACAACAAATTAACGCATTTGTTTGATGCACTGAAAGAATAATTTGACATGTTTCTGTGTTATAAAACCGACATCATCACCAGGCTTTACCTAACTTACAACCTTTTATGTCTCAAGAATTGAAAAATCGGTGTAAACATAATTTTAAGTATGCCTAGTAATCGGTCTATCCGCAAAACATATCTTTTGACAGAGCTTCCATATATCACATATGTATTTCTTGTGGTAAGGTGTTTTACTTAGTACCAGAATATTTCACCCCCTTTCCTCTTTTTAATCTTGGCATGCTACCTACTTTTTTAAAACATAATAAACTTTAACATAAAATTTAACTTTAACATTTAAATTGTAACTTGATAGATATTTCATGTAACTCGTATGTATTCCCTGTGGCAAGACCCTTCATTGGTACTAGAATATTTGATCTTTTGAGCTTTGGAATATGACCCACCTTTAAAAAGCTGTAACGTTGGGTAAATGTTTTGAATGGTATCTGACAGGGCTTTCATGTGTAAGTCTAATAAGATCTTTCAAATTTTCCCATATTTGACCTCTGTCCGTGACCTTAACCTTGGAATGTAACCTACTTTCTAAAACCATCATTGTTTGTATCTTCTGAAATGAAATATTTTGGGTTTGCATATTTACAATTAGCATTCGTTGTTGTAAGATTCTTTTTGATATGACAAAAAAATGACATTCTGACTTTAACTTGGTAAAGGACCTACTTCAAAATAATATTTAAGATGTGTATTCATTGTTCTAAGAGCGCTGCATTATTAAGATAGTGCTTAAACTAACTACCGTAAATTGTGACGAACCGGTGAAACTGACCTACGATTTAGGTGATCTAAAACGTTTATACATTTCAAAGTTGATTTTATATTAAAGTCAAAGTATCAGGGCAAAATTAAGCTGATTGCACAAATTGATATAATTTTAGTTTTTTTTTACTCGATTGTTTTGAGTGAAAAGGGGAAAGTAATATCAAAAAGGCGAAAAATTCTTAGCACTTGCGAACAAAGACATCCTGTATTATGAATATATATGATTGGAAGACAATGTATGTATTCTTCTTGCATTCATTGGCTTCTTTAATAGATATCAGTCCCTTGGAAAAATTTGAAGTTTCGGTCCGAACTCTCATTCAAAAAAATTATAATGGTATGGCGCTGTCGTCGGCGTCGTCGTTGTCGTCGTCATCGTTGTCGTCGTCTGTAGACACTTTTGTTTTTGGGCAATAACTTTAGTTCCAGTTCCAGTTCCATTTGACCAATCTTTATGAATATTACCACAGTGTTTCTTGGCGCAAAAGGAAGTCTGGGTTTGGTTTTGGTAATTTTGGCCCCTCCCGTTTTAAAAAAGGGCCAAAAAGGGCAAAAATGGGGTGTTTTCACATATTTGGCTCTAGAATATTTATTATCTCTTGGATTTTGATGGGGTTTCTTTCAGGGTGTTCCCAATAAAATTTCCATTTAGTAGGATGTCAACGGATTTTACGTGGCATGTACCATTCACGAGATAAATGGGGCCCAAAAGGGGCGATTTTCAAAAATTTCATTTTTTGTAATTTTTAGTCCAATTTTGATGCAGTTGTTTTTTAATGGATTCGTTTTGAAAATAAACAAAGAGCTGCACCGTCAGATTTTTTGAAAACTTGTTTCTTTTTTTAGCAATGAGGGGCCGAATGGGGACAAATTTGCAGGTTACCTAAAATTTTTATTTTTCATCAGATTTCTATGGGATTTTTTTCTGTGGATTCCTTTTGATATAAGCTTTCAGTAGTATGTCAACTTATTTGGTGTTTTTCTTTTTTTTTGAGCTACAAGAGGTCGAAGTTGCCAATATTGCAGTGAAATCTTTTATTTTTCACCAGATTTCTTTTGATTTTTTTGTTTGTTTTGAGCCCTCTTGTTGTAAGCTTTTGGTAGTATGTCAAAAGATGGCTCTTGCCGTTTCTTAGCTATAAGGGGTCAAAGTGGCTGGAATTGCTATTTTCAAAATGTATAAAATCTTTTATCTTTTTTATTGGATTTTAATAGGGTTCCTTTCTTTGTATCCTCTTATGGTATAGTTAAGCCCTTTATTTTACTTAGTACTGGGATGATCATTTCTTTCAACTGTCTACGGCCTTTCAATAGCAATAGCTGTTGAGTTGCAACCGGACACTACCGCAATGGAAGGGGAGGTTTGGCATGCCATAAAACCGGTTTAACCCATCATTTCTTTTGAAATACCAAGTCAATGTACCAAGTCAAAAAAGGTGCGTTCGACAATTTTTCCGGTGGTTTCCAATTGATTTAATTGTCTTTTTGTCACATGGACTTTGGCTCTTGACAACTCTGTTAGGTAATTTTGTTATTACCCTCATTGACCTGCTTTTTTCACGTCATATAAAGTTACTGTAAAGTTCCTGCAGACAATCTGACAACTTCTATCTATTCAGTGCAGTTAAAATCGAAGTGTTTGGGAGATCTAAACCGAAAGATATATAAAACCTGATAAAGATCAAATACCAAATATCTACACAAATAGTCAGAATAAGCTAAAGACAGAGATTTTTATGAGCATATTAAACTTATTATTGTCGATTTTCCAATTGCAGATATATTGGACAAAATGGAGTTTGGATCATCTTTTGTATATTGGTATGATGAAGCTGAGTACGAGGTTATTTCTGACGAAGAACTTGACAAGGGAATGGAACTCAGGTATGTTTTAATTTCATATAACCACTAATAATATGGTTTAAAGAGAAAAAAATCTTTGAAGTAAAAAAAAACCTTTGTAATTTTTTGAATTTAGATTTCCAGAGTCATATTTATATAGGTAGTGGTTGAAGTATGATACTGAGACTGTCTCGGTGATTTAGCTCATTTCTAGTTCTTATAAATTGGCAAACGGATACTGAAACAAAATGACAGAAGATAAAATCTCAACAGTTTAAAAGAGCGAAGAAAAATCTCAGATTTTTACGTTTTTATACCAGTTCATGTCAACTTAAATTATTCATTATGAAATGATTGAAAAATCCACATTTTATTCATCTAACTCATTCACTGTCGTAGTATATTTTTATTCGTAATTAATTAAGAAACTTGCAGGGTAGTTTTCTCACTGATTTTGTATCAAAACACCATTGCTTGTTAGTATCTTTATTTAGCTTCGGTACAGTTATGATAAATAGACAAAAGGGTTTGTAAAAAGAAGTTTAAATAATGCAAGATAAGACATAGTTGAAATTCACTATCATTGTATGTTTAGATGGTTCAAACAAACACTCAATTTTCTTTTTTTTCAAAATTCAAAAATGCAATGTTCATGAAAAAGGTATCTTATTCGAATTTTTTAAATTGTTGGATGATGTACTAGTTGTTGATGTGAATTATCATCGAAAGAAGAAGGGAAACGGGGAATGTGTCAAAGAGACAACGACCCAAAGGGAGTAATAACAACTCGAAGCCACCATAAGATCTTCAATGAACGGTGAGGAAACCCCACATGATCACATGATCTTGTATATTTCTCAGAGTTATCAATAAATTTAAGAATTGACTTTACGTATTGACCTCTGCTAAAAATAGATCAGTTTTACATTATCATTAAATAAGGGATAAAAAGATGAATTGACTTCATGAGTTGACTTTACGTATTGACCTGTGACTAAAATAGACCATTAATAGTTTCTATTATTAAAATTGAAAATTATTGAAATATTTTCCATATACAAAACAGCCGTTTATTTAGTTCTGGTAAAAATACGGACGCAAAAAATCGAATCAGCAAACATATAAAATTGAGAGATTTAACTATAAGTCTCTATAAAATTCTAATTTAAAAATTAATAAAACTGTTATAGCCTATCAAATTTGGTCAATGGAGAAGTTTATTGACATGAGAAAGGTATATTTACACTCGGACTACGTTCTCGGTCAATATACCTGTTTCATGTCATTAAAATTTTAGCATTTTCCTCATTAATAGGCTATAATTGGAGATTTCATAAACACACGAAGTGTGTGCAATGGAATCCTAATTTTATGAATAACCGAAACAAGATATGAAAGTGTTATCTCCTGCTGCCACGATGTGCGTGCGCAGCCTGGCTAGCCTATCCCAAAGATAAGAAATGCATGTTCCCACGTGCATTCTTCCATTCTCCTACTGGATAGCGTCCAGTGAAGAGAGTGAAGAAGCCAATAGTGTCAAAAACCAAAATAAAAGAATAATACAACAAGAGTTGTCTATCTTTATGCACAAAAAGCAATCTCATGACAAATACTCCTAACATTCCAATCTTTATATGTGTTTCATGATCATTTCTCCATACATTAGTAAAAACCTTAATCATTCAATCAATTGTTGTCTCAAGCAAATACTCCATTAATTTATAAATATGATAATAAAAATAAAATTAAGAGTAAAAGTGATGATTTATTTACAAATTTACAATCTTCATCTGTCACCATCTGAATCTCCCTTGGTTCTGCAGGTATCAATTGCCACCTCTGCAAAGATAAATGATAATAACTATTAAGTTTAAATAATAATTATAATCATAATGTTGCTACATGTATGATAAAACAGAATATTCCAAAGGCGAGGGAGGGAGGGAAACACTTTCATATCTTGTTTCGGTTATTCATAAAATTAGGATTCCATTGCACACACTTCGTGTGTTTATGAAATCTCCAATTATAGCCTATTAATGAGGAAAATGCTAAAATTTTAATGACATGAAACAGGTATATTGACCGAGAACGTAGTCCGAGTGTAAATATACCTTTCTCATGTCAATAAACTTCTCCATTGACCAAATTTGATAGGCTATAACAGTTTTATTAATTTTTAAATTAGAATTTTATAGAGACTTATAGTTAAATCTCTCAATTTTATATGTTTGCTGATTCGATTTTTTGCGTCCGTATTTTTACCAGAACTAAATAAACGGCTGTTTTGTATATGGAAAATATTTCAATAATTTTCAATTTTAATAATAGAAACTATTAATGGTCTATTTTAGTCACAGGTCAATACGTAAAGTCAACTCATGAAGTCAATTCATCTTTT
>MJUU01018172.1:0-20546 GCA_002080025.1 Modiolus philippinarum | reverse complement strand
GTTGGTAAAACAATTCCTCATGTTAGAGATGTGTGCTCTTAATTTTCTTAGATGTGGTGTACTTGTACGTGAGATTTTACATGTATCTAAGGCGTACACTTTGTTCAATTACTATTATCCAAATTTATATTAATTCTAAAACCTAAGATTTAATTCCCTCCATCGTAGTTTTGTCCTTAGCTATATTTGATATTACTGATTATTCGGATTTCGTTTGGTTTTATGCATTTTAGGCATATTTTGCACTAATGGATTTCCTATGTTTGCGTTCTAGTGCTGCTGATGAGGAATAAATTTCCAAAATGGCCATACAGCTAATTAAAATTACTGCAGTTGGAGTTAACATGTGTATTATGTCTCATGTTCATTTACTGCATATCCTTTCATAAAATATTGGACGTCGTAATACTAAGTCATTGCAATATATTTATGTGACATGACCAGACACACAGACCCTACCAACATTATTAGTTTGGTAGGGTCCGTGTGTCTTGTCATGTGACATAAATATATTGCAATGACTTAGTATTACGACGTCCAATATTTTGTGTTGAGGACAAAACTACGATCGTGTATGACCTAACACTGGGAATTCATACACCAAGAACCCCGATACAGACACCAACAAACTGGGCTAAGTTGTAGATTTTAAATGTTGTAATTGGAGAATTCTGAAAATTTTGATAGAAAAATTTTACCATGAAGTTTGACATTAATGATTTAGCTTACGCTCACATTGTCTGTTTGATATTTAGCGTCTGAATGTGCCTGCATTTGAGTCAGTTGTGTCATATATTTTTCAGATTAAATAGTATGACCATTTTTTATCTTACAGAGAGTGTTCTTAAATTATATCTGCCTGTTATTGTTTGGGATTTTCATTTATTTTGCCGTCAATTACACAGTTAAATAAACTAATGTAGCTTCTTGCAATAAGTACATTGTATTTTTTATTTAAAATGTAGGACCCACTATTTTAAAACTGAGGAGAAGAATTGGCAGAAGTTGCTTGGTTTTGATTGTCAAAGCGTATAATTCCCTTAACATGTCAAGTTTTGGTGAATATGATTATAAAATTACCGTTAATATGTCTAGTGACAACGGAATCTACGATTTAAAAAGTTAATATGTCAAGATAGTTTATATTTTGTTCTTTATCAGCTTTTACATATATTTCGGTATATGGATTTCCAAATGTTTTGAGTAGATCTGCAATGAAGAGACATAAGTTGTCGAAATGGCCATATGTAGAAACAAAAATTCACAGTAACTTCGGTATTTTGTTGTTCATAAGTGAAGTGTGCGTTTACAGCACTCCGAGTATGTGGTAATGTTTGTCAACTGATTGAATATGTTTGTCAACTGATTGAATATGTTTGTCAACTGATTGAATATGTTTGTCATTTGATTGAAGTTTAAATATATGTGAAATATTAAGTAAGAATATCATGAATACATCCATACTTTTCATGTAATCGACGAAAAAAATGGTAACAAATCATGATACTAAAAGCAATATTTTCATAATATTTACCTGACTTGTTCTATTGGATATCAAAATGTACACGTAAAGTAGTGGTTACAAGTGCGCAAATATTTACAATGCATTTTCCATAGGGGGGTTCCCCTGTTTGGCGATTATCTAAAAATAGACGAAGGCTTTTTTCCGTCCCGGGGGTATTGAAAATGATAAGTACTCATACAGATCTTTCGAATTCCAAAATAAAAAATGGGGGTCTATGCGGCGATTCTTGGTGTAAATTGAGGCTCAAAAAGGGTATATTGAAAAAAGTAAAATATTTTTATGTCGACCAAATCCCATAAAAGGTCAAATTATCATCTCTGGGTTACATTGTTGAAATCAGATTTCCTATAAATCGAATTGTAACATGACATAGTATTCTAATTTAAAACTTTAAATTTTATTATCAACCAATCGTAGGAGTTGTAGTGCTTAATACTGAATACAGCTTTGGGTTAAAAACTGGATCCCTGTTCGAAAGTCAATATTTGCGCACTTGATACCTAGTAATTTTCCTGAAGCCAAAGCTGGTTTCATTCGTAGCAGAGCTGATGTGCTTAAGTTTATATTTTTATACAAATTTCTGCTAAAAATGCACACAGATAAAATAAAAGTCAAAGCAAGCAGAGGTGTACAATACACATATACGCAATTGCTATACTTCCTTTTACTTTTACCTCTAAATGTGTGAAAGCCCAGCTTTTCATTTAGTTCAGGCCTTCCCCTTATAGAAATTTCAAAATATATTTCATTTTTTATCTAAATTCTATAGTTGACAAACTTATGACTTATCTGTCTGTATGTATGTTTGGCTTATTTGTACCTTTTTCTATATATTTTTTGTGAAAGAGCGGGTTTTGAAACAGTCATATCAAGTGATTTTAAATGTGTATAGAATTGTGACGATCAAGCCAAAACTTTTTACTTTCATTAAATTCTAAATTATCAAAATAAATATTTGGCTGTTTTGACTGTTTTTTTTTTTTTGGAAGAAATCGTTATATAAACGTCACGACTATAGTGTATCGTTTTGTATACCCTATTACAAAAAACAGGACAACAGCAAACACCTACAATGGCCGGGAACTACAATCACATGTCACAATTTACATGCGAACTTCCCTTAAAAAACAATAATTAAAACAAGAGACAAACATAAATAACGATAGGATCTCGGGCTAGCCGGACTTGGTACCGGCACTAGCAAAAGCCAATGGTAGGGTTAAACCGGTTTATGGGTACCCAAACCTTAGTATACTTAGTCTTGTAGAGCAAAATCCCTTTGAATTAAAATGATTCTTTTTTCCCATTAATATGAATTTCGGGAAGTGACATAAATCGTCTGATATTCTACATTAAATTGATATTTTTATGGAAGCGCGTATTTACGAAGCCAGTAATGAGACTGTATATATTACTCAGTCCCACGAGAGCAGATTGCATTGGTGAGAGACAAAAAAAAATCTAAGATTGTTAGATTTCGGTCACTCATTATTTAAAATGTATGCCCACCACTGACCTAACGAAACATTGCAAACTTTTGAAATTATACAAATTATTGTCAGAATTACTACAAGGTCAATAAAATAACCACTTACTTGTTAAAACATTATGTAGCCAGCACAAAAATAGTCTTTTGAACGACAAAATAACAAAACCTAAATATAAAAACGAATATCATGCTTGTCATTACCTTTTCCTCATAATTCTATATACATGTATTAATATTTAAAGAATTACTTTACAGATCAAGAACCTACAGCTGTAGTGTCGGGAAGAAAGGAGAAACGAGCTGATACAAATGTTGTCTCCATAGACTTTTCCAAGTTAGTGGATCCAAGTCATATGTTTACAGGAGACCCTGTTTATTGTCAGGATTGTAAGGCAGTTATGTCACATGTCAGTAATATCACAAAACAAGATCAGGAACAGGTAAGACCGCTTATGTCACATATCAAGAGCTTCTTATTCTGAGAATCTTTTCATCCTAAGAGCATTCTATTCATTGAGAGGACATTATCAAACAAAGCATTTGATTGAGGTTAAATTAAAACATACAAAAACTTATTCCTTTTCGCGAGTAAAAGCTGCTAAAAAAATTAAATTTTTGTATTAATTCCTCAATTAATTGATAAATATATTATACCACATATAAATCCAACCTACTATAGTAAATATTCTCATGTAAAACAATTTCATTGTCTTGAAGTAAAATTTGTTATAAATGTTGAAATGTTCATTTTAACTTCGGCGTTTTTGTATTTTAGAAGATAAACATCATGCATATATAAAGAAAAGAATTCTTAATTAAATCAAGTTTAGGTTTCATCTTATATAGTAAGAAACGTATACTAATTGTTTGGGTCACCTACTTTGTCTTTTTGAAATTTGTGTATCAGCTCCTGACGATTCTGTTCTGTAAATTTGTTAACCCGCATTCACTTATTATAAAAGTAATCTGCTCAGAGATAGACACATTAATTAATTACATAAAAGTTTGTTATGTATACTTCAAATAATATTCGCAGAATTTGTATACAAATAGAGAAAAAACTGTCATTTCTTTTGCAAATTATATACATCGTCCAAATGCTTTATTATAACTTCACTTATCACTGCAATATTTTCCTATTATATCATTTTATTTCAGAATTGGCTATGCGAATTCTGTTATAAGAATAATACTGTAGATATTTCAACAGAGGAAAAGCCAAAAGACGCTGATGTAACATTTATGTTGGAACCAGCTCCAGCAAAAGATACATCATCAACACCAGAGGATGACTCTCTTGTAATCTTCTGTATTGATGTTTCCTCTAGTATGTCTATGGAAACAAACGTGAGTACATATTATGTACTATGTATGTCATGTCGACAATTTATATGTTTAAACTGTAATAACTTGACAACTAAAACGATACTCAAGATCCACTAGGCTTAAATAATAAAACATAATGGATTTTTTTGCATTTTTTAACTGTCAAAAGGTATTATTTCTATTTGCTTCAAAGCTATTGAATTTCGTTCCTTTTACGGGTGTTACTGGACGCTTTATTTTTTGCTTTTTGCTCTTTTTCTGGATAGTTTTCATGTACTCTTAGTGTGAAGCTGGTATTTTACCTATTTTTATAATTATTTTTAATGGGGAAAATAACAAAATTACCGAAGAGTTTTCAAGAGCCGAAGTCCATATGAGACAAAAAGACAAATTAGGTGGAAACCAACAGAAAAATTGTCGACCACAATTGTCCTGACACGGTACAGGCATTTCAAAAGAAATAGTGGGTTAAACCGGTCTTATGGCATGCCAAACAAAAGTAAGGTCAAAATCTACGTCATAAATATATTTGAATAAAAAATCTTGTCAAACTTCCAACGTCTGGGTGTGTGTGATCTCTTTAAAGGTTTGGTTCAGCGATCGAAAGAACAATCCTAACAATTGCGGTACGGAGGTCACAACCCATAAGTGACAATTTTTTCACACACTAAAATGCATACCATAAAAATTTATTATATATGCTGAATAGTAGTATTTAAAAGAAGCTCTTTTCGCTACTTTATTTTCACTCATGTCAATCGCGCCAATTCATTGAACTATAGGCACATTGAATGAAAACTACTGAATAAGTGATTATTATGCTTCCTGTAAGACACTTCATTAACAGTGTCTGATATACTATTTTGGCATAGTATTCCTACAGCCATGTACTATGCCTGTCATGTGACTTGGAGGGTGGAGCTACAGTATTGTCAATCATGTAGTGGTGAAAATCAATCAACCTTAATTTGGTAATATTTTCAATAAAATAAAGTTTTTACCCCACTTGTGACCTCTCATTTTACTTATCTCTGTATTTTATATCATGAAATAAAGGAATTTTTGAGATCCGCCATAAAAAGTTATTTACAAATTCAAATTTTAATGACATATGCAGATGTTTGAAATATAGGAAGTTAAACTGAAAGTAACTAAATGAAAAAAGCATCCTTTTTATTAGCTTAGAAATTTTGATAAAAAGACGGAGTTAATGACACAGTCAGCATTATAATGATAATAACATTGTGTTTATCAATGACTTTGCCAAATTATTATACTTCCTGTAAGAAAGTTCTTTTATAGTAAAGCAGTTATATTTTCGCATAGTTTTCAAAAGAAATAGCGTTGACTGCACTATTGCAATAGTAAGCACTGCTGTTGTGAAGACTATTGATTTCTACGTCAATCATCATCAATCATCACGTGCGGGAGGCGGAGTTTTGATCTGACCGAGAAGTGAGTGGTACTCATCCGTGTGATCACCTATGAAATTGATGTAATCAAGTTTCTAATCATCAATTGAAAGAGTGTCGTCTGCTACAGTGCTACGATTTGTTTTTTGCATTTTTCTTTTGTTTTTGTTTTTTTTTATTTTGACAGTATTTTTGTTGACATTTCATAATGTGAAACATTTTAAGAGGCTGTCCATGGAGAAATTAGGCAAATCCTATATTATGACTGGCACATGGCGAAATTGATCCCACTGAATTTTTGGATCCATTCCAAAGCTGAACCTATACAAATGTCTAAACAAAGACACAATTTGCCATATGTGCCATGGATGGCTCAAAATGATATTTAAATTCCTTAACAAAGCAACTTAAAACATGAAGGAGTTATCTACCCTAATTTCACATTTTAGTGCTTTCTATGTAATTTATTACTCTCAATTCGTTGCCGTAAATTAAAAACCGAACAGAATTTTGGAGATTATAGGTGTTTGTGATTCCAAAAAAACTAATAGGTATGTAAAAACAAAATTTCTAATGTGCCAGCCACTGCCTTACTTTTTTATTGGCATCTTCATATACAGAACATGTAACTTTTCAGGACAGTCAACATTCAGTATAAAAATAATATTAATGTTGTGTTTTACATTGACTATGGAAAATAGTAGCCAGGGTGATGGACAATAGTGCACTCCCCTTCGGGTCGTGCACTATTGTCCATCACCCTGGCTACTATTTTCACATAGTCAATGTAAAACACAACATTATTATATAAATAGTGGCCAGGGTTGAATACACATAGTGCACTCCCCTCCGGGTCGTGCACTATGGTCTCAACCCTGACCACTATTTTGGCATAGTCATTGCTTAACACAATGTTATTATCATATTATATTTCTATCTTATATTTCTTATATTAAGTATTTCTTAAAAAGCAAGATTGCAATAATCGTTGCCTCACGTTTGGTTCGAATTCACATCAACTAGGCAGAGAACCATACGAATGTTCGTACGGGTCATGGGGGCTTTAACAGTTGCAAAGGAGTTTAGATTATATAAATCCTAAATGCTGTTATTCAAGTCAGATACAGTACAAAAGTAAGCATCAACCATAAAAGACAAATCATGTTCTTGCATTCGTAAAAAAGGTCATTAACGGCCTCAGACCTTTGACCTAGTTACGAGTGTAGAAAAAACTATCCGTATAACAGTCACTAGCAGACAGTTCTATTGTTAACCTTGTACTGTATCTAATTCTCGTTTATGATTGGTACTTTGTAATTTTAGTGCAAATTAAAATGATGAATATATTTTTAACAAAATAGCTAAAATATTGTTTTAATTATGCAAATACAAGTGTTTGAAAATCGCCAGACTCACATATTTTTACTCTTATTATTCCTCTTAGACACCATTTAGACACAGACGAGACCGCCCGAGAAGGAGGCGATACCAGAGATATTTAAGCCGTTTAGAAGCTGTGAAAAATGCTGTTGATCAGCAATTAGAGGATATGCTACAGAACCATCCAAACAAAAGAGTAGCCGTGATAATATTTCATAGTCGGGTATGTTTATTTTCTAAAATTACTTACTGTGTTCACATTTCCTTTATTGTTTGCACACTTATCATTGTAAACAAACACATATAAATAAAATACAAGAAGAACCCTTTCTGACTGATTATCCTGGCCCTATATTTAAGTAATTTAGATATTAATTTTCTTTCTTTCAGATTGTTTGTATTATGCCAAATATTTGAATGTACTGGAATGTTTATTTATCAAAAAACTTGAAACAAATTATTGAATATTTTACGAAAGGATATGGAGTAAATGAACATGAGACCATAACACATATGTTAACTCCAACTGCAATAATTTTAATGAGCTGTATGGCCATTTCGGAAATTTATTCCTCATCAGCAGCACTAGAACCCAAACAAAGGAAATCCGTAATTTCAAAAAAAAAATGTTTGTAATGCATAAAACCAAACGAAATCCGAATAATCAGTAATATCAAATATAGCTAAGGACAAAACTACGATGGAGGGATTCCTTCCTTCGGTTTTAGAATTTACATAAATTTAGATAATAGTAATTTAACAAAGTGTACACATGAGATATTATCTCATGTACAAGCACACCATATCTAAGAAAAATAAAGGGCATACATCTCTACCACGTATTTATTTTTCTGAACCCGTCTCTCCGTGATAGCCTTGCAAAGGGACCCAAATTCCGTGAACCACGATCCATCAACTGGGAGCCAAATTTTAAACTCCTTATGGATGCTGTAGAGGACTACGCCAGAAAATGGATTCAACGTGAACAAGATGAAGACCTTGATTCTTTTTCGGAGTGGATTAAGGCTGTGAGGTCCATGATTCTTAAACGAATTAGTCATCTACGAGGGTCAATGAGAACTAAAGCATCATCCATTTTCCAAAATGCCGATGTTGCCAGATACTTGTCCTGCATTCATGACAAATATGTCGTTGTTCCAGAAGATAAGACCCCTAATAACATCATTTCCATATGTTAAAATCATTAAATCGAATGTTTAAAGAAAGAACTAGGCATTGGTAACTCCAAGGGCAATCCAACCTACACAGCTACTACTCTGTATAAAGAGGATATATTACAGAACCATAAATCTGTTTTGCTTAACTTTGGGATTTCAACCAAAGAGGAAGACACTGATCTCCCTTCCTTATACTGGGTACCAAAATTACACAAATGCCCATACAAACAACGGTACATCGCTCTGGATCTGCAAAATGTTCCACAAAGCCTCTTTGTAAGCTTTTAACCTCCCTCTTGACAGCCGTAAACGAGGGCCTTCAAAAATACTGTGATACTAGCTTTTCAAGAAGTGGTGCATATGAAATGTGGATATTAAAAACTCTAAAGATCTGCTTGACATCCCAAAATCAAGATCATTATCGCATTGTAACAGCATCAAAACTTTTGACTTCTTCACACTTTATACTACCATTCCTCATGAACAACTGAAATCTCGACTGAAAGACAAAATTCATAGATGTTTCTCCCATAAAAACGGCGAACGAAGATATAAGTGCATTGTCATAGGCAGAGAACAAGCATACTAAGTACTTTGTGAAATACTACTCAGAATCACACAAAAAATACACGGAGGAAGAAGTGATTAAAATGGTAGAGTTTCTGATTGACAATATATTTGTCCAGTTTGGAAGATTTGTTTTGCAACAGACCATCGGAATTCCAATAGGCACAAACTGTGCACCTCTATTAGCCGATCTGTTTCTCCACTCTTATGAGGCAGAATTCATTGAAGGGCATTTTCAAAATAAAGACAAAGCCCTTTAATTTCAGCCTCCGTTATATAGATGATATTTTATCACTAAACAATCCTCGCCTTGGTGATTTTCTTCATCTCAATTATCCAAAAGTGCTTGAAATTAAGGATACTACAGATACTTTCACATCGGCCGCGTTCCTTGACCTTCATCTTGAAATTGACAACAGAGGTACATTACAAACTAGATTGTATGACAAACGCGATGACTTCACTTTTCCAATAGTAAACTTCCCTTTTGTTTGTGGTAACATTCCAAAAGCACCAGCATATGGAGTTTACATCTCACAACTCATTCGCTATTCAAGGGCTTGTGGTCGATACAGCGACTTCCTTGATAGAGCCCAGTTGCTTATAAATAGACTACTTAAGCAAGGGTACGTTACCAAAAACTTAAAGTCATCACTACTGTCGTGGAAATAGCGCGAAGTACTTAACTATTATTTTGTACGTTTGTATTGTCGACGTCGTCCAAACAGTGACGTAAGCACAAGACGACGTCACTGTTGGGACGACGTCGACAATACAAACGTACAAAATACGGAAAAAGCTAACGACAGCACATCTGTATATATTGTTAATCAACAACCAGTTAGTTTAAATCCACACGCACAGAGTTTCACACCAAAGACTGACAATTTAAATAGGTCTGCCATAAATCAGTACCCATGCATGTCCTGTCCAGATACAGATGTACACCTTCGCCAGACAGAGGCCACGTTAGCCCCGCCCGTCAACACATCTATCAGAACTACACATTCGTATAACAAGCATAGACTTCCCAAGCTAGATTTACCGTATTTCAACGGAGACCCACTCAAATGGCAATCATTTTGGGATTGTTTGAATCTTCGATTCACTTGAATGAAACTTTGACTCCAATTCAGAAATTTAACTATCTGAACGCCAAACTCAAGGACAGCGCCGCCGAGACTGTTTAGGGTTTCGCTTTAACAAACGGGAACTATGAAACAGCAGTTAACTTATTACATGAACGCTACGCTCAACCTCACAAACTTGTTCATGCTTACATGAAGGCCTTAATGAACCTACCTGCACCGAAAAATGACATATATAGTTTAAGGAGCTATGGTGATAAACTTGAGTCATACGTAAGAGGCTTGGAATCGTTGGGACCAACGGAAGATATGTACGGATCCCTCTTAGTGCCAGTTGTATTAGAGAAGCTACCAGCCGAAGTTAGGAAGTCGATCGTACGAGAACACAAAACTCAAAATTGAAGTTTGAAAATGTTACGTAAATCAATTTCCGAAGAATTAGATGTACTTGAAGCGGGACATACTAGCGCTCAGTCGGAACACATGCGCACAACAGTGTTCTTGACCGAAACAAAAACAATTAAACAAATCACAGTCAAGGTCTACAATAAGGAAAGCAAATATAAATGTGTGTATTTTTTGTGCGGGAACACATTATCCAACGGAATGCAACATAGTTACGGACGCAAGCGCCAGAAATAAAATCGTTAAAGAGAAGCAACTGTGCTACAACTGTCTTGGAACACATAGAGTATCAGCATGTAAATCAGTAAAGAGATGTAAGAAATGCAGTGGTAAGCATCATACCAGTTTGTGTAAAGGAAACGACTGTAATCCGAACGAAAAACAACCACAACAATCATTAGTGAACGTAGTGGAATCAGTGGATGAAACCAAAGTTATGTATCCATCCCAGAGTAGTAAAGACATTTTACTGAAGACCGCTATCGCGCCTGTTGTTTATATGGACCGTGAAGTTGATACGAATATTTTATTTGACGAGGGCGCACAACGGTCGTTCATATCTCAAAAGTTAGCTGATAAATTGAACACAAAACCAAACGGGAAGGTTAACCTTAAGCTGTCTGCTTTCGGAGATAGTTCGCAAAATGTGAGAAACTTGGACACAACTACCATTCAGTTAAAAACCAACACAGGGGAATACCTGAGCATAAACGCACTTATCGTTCCACAAATTGCTTCTCCATTACAGAACAAAATATGTAATACTACAAGGAATTTTCAGCACATAAAAGGCCTGAAACTAGCACACCCAGTCAATTGCGGAGAACATTTTGAAATAGAACTACTAGTAGGCGCTGATTCCTATTGGGAAAAAGTCCAAGATAGAGTTATACGAGTGAACGGACCAACCGCTGTACAGTTTAAAATTGGTTATCTCTCGTCTAGACCATTAATAAAGAACACTACGAACACTACGCACCAAACTACATCGTCAACTACTACCATTTTGAATGTTATTTCATCTCATCATATTGACGAAGAAACGGAGATGGAAAAACACTATTATTGAAAATGACTATTTGAAATCGTATCAACAGACAGCCATAACATATGAGAATGGGAAATACACTGCCAAATTACCATGGAAACTGGAGCATCCAGATTTGCCATCGAACATAGAGATAGCAAAAGCAAGAACTGAAAGCACTGTTAGGCATTTGAAACGTGAACCAAATCTACTAGAGAAATACACAGGAATCATCCAGGATCAATTGCGACGAGGTTTCATTGAAAAAGTACCAAACACTACAGATGAAGATGATAAGCGCATTGTTCATTACATCCCTCACCATCATGTAAAAAAGGAGTCTGAAACTACACCAATAAGGATTGTCTACGACTGTAGTTGTAAGTCGAATGAACACCAACCTAGTCTGAATGGCTGCCTGATGTCAACTCCGCCGAATTTAAATGACTTGACCCATATACTCATGAGATTCAGAACAGGAAAGTATGCTATGAGCACAGACATTGAAAAAGCCTTTTTACATATCGGACTGCATGAAAATGACAGGGACGCCACTCGATTCTTTTGGCTTAGAGATAATGGAGATATCACAACATACAGATTTAAATCAATTCTCTTTGGTGCTACATGCTCGCCATATATTTTGAATGCTGTATTGCTTTATCACTTAGACACGAACAACAGTGAAATATCCGACATTATAAAAAGAGACTTATACGTAGACAATATTTTATCAAGTGTTGATACTCGGGATGAAGCCATTTCTTACATTCAGGGTGCCAGAGAAATTATGTCGAAAGCAGGCTTTAATTTGCGCTAATGGAGTTCTAATTGCCAGGATTTAGTACAAGTAGCGAAAAGTCACAACATAGCAGAAAAGAATGCAATTGTCGAAGTTTTAGGATTGAAGTGGGATACAGTTACTGATGTACTTATGTACCAAAATGTGAAGTTATCGGAAGTAGTGGAGCCAAACGTAACAAAGCGCGAAGTACTCAAACAGTCGTCTAGAATAAACGACCCTTTGGGATTACTATCACCAGTGACGATCAAAGAAGAGCTATAAATGAAGGAATTATGGAAGCATAAATTCGAGTGGGATGAGCCCCTTCCAGTAGACAATCAACGAAAATGGACCAAATTGGCGGCAGAGTTAGAACTATCAACGAAAACGAGTACACCCAGACAGTATTTTGCTGGCACAGCTGACAACATGAAACATTTACATGTATTTGTGGATGTAAGCCAGGACGCCTATGGAGCTGCAGTGTACATTACCGATGGAAAAATGTCATCACTAGTATTTGCCAAAAGTCGCGTAGCTCCAATGAAAAAAACTGACATTGCCACAGCTAGAGTTAATGGCCGCCGTTATTGGTGCAAGAATCGGACAACACGTCAACACAGAATTAGCACGTACTGGTCAGATAGTCAAATTGTTTTGCGATGGTTGAATATTACGAAACAACTGCAGAAATTTATACAGAACAGAAGCGATGAAATTAAGTGTCTTACGCAAGGATCAGAATGGAAGTACTGTCCTACCATGGATAACCCAGCGGATTTGCTTACACGGGGAATAAGTGGATCACAAATCATGAATAACAATCTGTGGATAAATAGACCGAAATGGATAAATTGCGTTTCTTCTTGGCCGGTGTGGAATACCGAGAATACATGTACTCTTCTGACTAACATTGATGAAGAAGAAACAAATACACAGGAGACAGTGAAAAATCAGTTAAACGGAATTCAACGTATTATGGATGTCAACAGATACAGTACATTGTCTAAGTTACAACGTCTAACTGCATGGATTTATAGATTTATACGGAATTGCCGTAAACAGGAAAGTGCAAATCGAATACTCAGCAAATACATCACATGTGAGGAGAATCAAGATGCAACAAAAATATGGATTAAAAGTACACAAAGTAATGCATTTGCAGAGGAAACTCAAATTCTCGAGACAAACCCGTGCGTGCCGAATACTTTGATTCGACAATTACGTCTTTACATGGACAGAGATGGACTCATTCGTTGTCGAGGGAGAATTCATAACGCCCCGATTTCCGTATTTGATGCCAACTTATCATCATTTTGCAGAACTTTTGATATTGGATACGCATATTAAATCAGTGAAGCATGGATGAGTTCAAGCTACAATAACCGCAATTCGACAGAACTTTTGGAAAACCAAAGATACGTCAACAGGTTAGGAAAGTTCTACGTAAGTGTGTTACCTGTCAGAAAGTAAATGGAAGACCGTACAACGCCGCAGATCTACCACCGCTAACAAAGATGAGATTAATGGACTCACCGCCGTTCACAGTAACGGGAGTAGATTTTACCAGTCCATTTTACGTTAAGGATCAACATACACATGAAAGCAAAGTTCACATTTGCTTATTTACATGTGCGTCAACACGTGCAGTACATTTGGAAGTTGTAAACGAAATGACTGGAACATCCTTTTTACAAGCTTTTAGGAGGTTTTCTAGCCGGAAATCTTTACCTCATATCATGATATCGGATAATGCATCTACATACTTAGCAGCAGCAAACACGTTAGAGAGCCTTACACAATCTACAACAACAAATGATACTTTATCTTGTTATTGGACTTCCTGTGAATTTATTCCAAAACGCTCCCCTTGGTATGGTGGACGGTGGGAGCGGATGATAGGACGAAAAGTGCTCGGACGATCATACATTACGCTAGAAGATTTGCAAACAATTGTCACGGAAATTGAAGCGATTTTGAACGACCTACCCTAAACTTATGTTTCATCTAATTTCTATAATCAAGAACCACTAACACCTTCACAGTTATTGTATGGACGCAGAATAGTGACCACACCGTATCCACGAAATGATTTGAATATGGAGGACACTAACAGCAATGAACTTACTAAAAGTAGTGACATTAACAAACGTGCTAAGCTACAATCTTTTATTATTGAACAATTTTGGAATCGCTGGAGAGCAGAATACTTAACATCTCTCCGAGAATTTCGTAAACAAACTGGAAACAACGAAACAAGGATCAAAGTTGGAGATCTTGTGCAAATTTGCAACGGCAAACTTCCTAGAATCAAATGGACAATAGGCAGAGTTGATTCGTTAATCGTACGAAATGATGGACGCACAAGAGCGGCCGTAATAAAAACTAAATATGGACACACATCTTGTGCAATTGTGAAATTGCATCCGCTTGAGGTAAGCAGCGATCAAAACAATGATGTAAACCAAGATGATAATATTGAGGAACCTAATACAAACAACTCACAGAGGAGACCAGTTCGCCGTGAAGCAGCAATTTGTACCCGGCAGAACATTCGTAATGGGCAAATACTTTTGAAATTGAACTGATAAAGTAGTTAAGCATAACGATAATTATATGAATAATGATAACCGTAGTGGTAATAGACAACAATCTAAAAACATTTTCATTTAGCACTTAAAACGGCCAGTAATTATCTTTTTCAGTCAGAGATTTAGCAAATGTTATTAATTTAATTTTTTCATTTATTTCACTTTTGTCGAGCCCCACAATTGTCGTGGAAATAGCGCGAAGTACTTAACTATTATTTTGTACGTTTGTATTGTCGACGTCGTCCCAACAGTGACGTCGTCTTGCGCTTGTTGATATAGTTAAAGTGGTTGAACATACATACGGCTTTAGCATTTGATTCTAAGTTACGATACACTACAGAAGTTTTACGGCCGACATCACGATCTTGTCGATCGTTACGGGATATCTGTTTCCCAGATGACAACAGATCTTTCCATCTACAACTAAAGTTTGTTTTTACTCTATCAGATTTGACTTTACTACCAGAGTTGACATGTTCAACACGGCGGGTGTCTTATAAGAAACAGGAGATGCTTTCTCTACCGGTACACCTGATCTCGACCGTGGTTTTTATTGGGTCCGTGTAGTTCATCTGTATGTGTGTCTTCATTTTTCTCTTTGTCCCGTACTCAAGTGGTGTCATTGTTTTTTAGTGTTTCCGATGTTGCTTTGCCATGGATTGTTCGTTCTTTGACTGACGGTTCGGTGCTCACTTACTTTTGTCCTTAGCTTTGTTTGATATTACTGATTATTCGGATTTCCTTTGGTTTTATGCATTTTAAACATTTTTTGAAATTATGGATTTCCTATGTTTGGGTTCTAGTGTTGCTGATGAGGAATTAATTTCCGAAATGGCCATACAGCTCATCAAAATTATTGTAGTTGGAGTTAACATATGAGTTATGGTCTCATGTTCATTTACTCTGGGACTAATATAACAGGGATTTGAAACTATTTAACAAACCAGTTTGCTCGAATAAAAAGCGGTGTCCCGGCTACGATTTTCGGTTGTAACTTTTGATTTAGTCAACATAAAATCATTCTGAAAAATTTGCCGAAAAGCTGATTTATCGCATATTTACAACATTAAATTTTAATTTAAACAACAATGAAATTATCATTAAAAATGGGTAATAAATGCATCATGGGTTATTTTCTTGTGTAGAGAGGTCGTAAAATTATCGAGAAACCGTCAAATAAACAAATGACAGTTATCGATGATTAATGAGCGTCAGAACAATGAAAATAAAGAAAACTCGCTAGTTTACATGTCAAATTCCATCCTACAATTACGAAATTTTACCAGGATAAAGCTATTTGTATTGGCTTTATAGCCATACATAATTTATGCAGGAAAATTTTTTAACAGTGCTGATAAATTTTGCCTGATGTGACCACGCTCATGCAATTTTTAGAAATAAATTTTGGAGTTCAAACACTAAGTTTTCCGTGTACTGTGGAAGTACTTTTATTCGTGGACATCAATTTTCGTGGTTTTAATAAAAATTACTATTTCGTGGGAACTTAAATTCGTGGTTTCAAATTCTATGCATTAAAACTCAATGGAAAAAATACATTTCGTTAGGAAGTTGATTTCATGGTTTTAGCGAGCCACGAAATCCACGAAAATTGGAACCCCACGAACAATAGTACTTTCACAGTATTTTAATACTAAATTTTCAACTAAATTTAAAGAAAAATATACCATGATTCGCATCGAAGTTTCATCTTTTCAATCATATAAAATTTGTAGCATTAAATATTTTGGGGAAAATAAAAAGTGTACTGAAAAAAAAACGTTATGAAGTGTAAAATTTCGCGGTATATTTCTAAAAAATCCAAAATTATCCAACTTTTAGAGCAAAGTTTGTGTACTTTGGAATAAATTTATTTTACAAAAATAAATTCTATGATTTTTAGCAATCTTTTTTCTATAAAATGGTGTATGTTGTAGTAAATTCGGTGGAAAAATGTAGCTGTAAAGTGTACTAAAACTTTCCTATGTTTCAACAGAGAAATGCTAAAAAAATACGACGATTTACAGGTAAATCTGCCGAGACACCGAAATTATAAGAAATGTGAATGTTTCAAATCCCTGTAATATTAGTCCCAGATTTACTCCATATCATTTTGTAAAATATTATATATTCAAAAAATGAAATAAAAATGATACGTCACCGATCATCTTTTCCTGTAATCAGCCTTTGAAAATCAGGCAAAATGCAGTATTTTTCAGCAACATTTACAAAGAATATATAGGGAACTTTGAGAACATGCTCATTGTTTAGTTTTTTTTTTAAATATCAGATAGATTTTTTTTTAATTTTTTGATATTTTAGAGAGATACACTTAAGCTGTCTGTTGATCTGAAAAAATATATATGTCACCGTTAAATTAAGAGAGATATTTTATGTAATTTACAACATAGAAAATATTTAGGGCAAAGGGAGATAATTGGTGGGAAAGTGAGTGATATACATATATTAATATAGTATGATGTCACAATGAGAAGGCTGTGAAAAGAACATTCCGCATCCGAACTTGTTTTCGAGAATGCGCCAATCGAATGCACCGTGTATAAGTGCAATCTACCTCGATTTTGAGGGGGTGGGGGGCTTGGAAGATTTGTTCGGGTCAGAATATTTATTTTCGAATTTTTGCAGGTCAGAAATTTTATTTTGTGCCGCTTCGTGGCCAGAAAATTTATTTTATATACGACATGGTAAAGAATCTGGGGACAGATTATTTGGTTTTTTTTTTTTANCACAATTTTGCAGGACAGAACTTTTCTTTCCTCAAAAATCTTCCAAGCCCCCCCCCCCCCTTCTTAAAATCAAATGGTCGTCCCCTAAACAGTTTAAAACGTCGATGCTGGTCTGAAAACCAAATATTGGAAACTTGCAAAATCTACAATTTAAACATATAAAGAATATCTGCCTTGTACAAAGCTCGGTCATTGATTGATTTTGGTTTTGCTCGTAATTTGTTCTTTTCATAATCTTTTCTTTGGACTTCAAAATATTTTGAGATAATCTGCACTGTAAAGACATACGTTGTCGAAATTGCCATCTGCCGAAACCGAATTTATATTATTTGTTTACACAAATATACAAAGGTGTTTATTTAAGCTCCCGTATACGATGTACATGTATCTCAGGTGATACGATTGCCTGGAGCTTCTTCCAAATACGATGACTTCACAAACAGATATTTATTGCTTATAAGAAAATTCTTTTCCAAGGATATACGTACAGGAATGTTTGACAATTACGAGAGAACCGAACCGTCAGTACTTGAAAGAATAGTTCAAAGATAATGACAACATCGGAAACACAAAAAACCAAAGACATTACATAGGTATGACACAAATTCTACATAAATTTTCTTGCCGCCAACATTGGTTGTTAACATTCTCGCAACTTGCTGCTGACGTGGTCGTCAGAATAAATCAAGCATGGAGTCGATTCACCTAAACTATCGGACCTGATTTCTTCCTGGTTACGATTTAACTTTGGACTCATCATTTCTTAAATGACGGGTAATGAATATGAATGCATAGCTTGAGACGCTGCAGACGCTTACCCTGTCTAAGCACCGGTCTCAATCTTCAAAGGGGGACCTTTTTCTGGATGCCGAAATTGGAACTTTTGAAGCTCGGGAATTCGGGATTTCTATAATTTAAGCTAGGGTTTCGAGGAATAAATGCACGGGGAATCGTAATTTTATCAGTTTTCAAGTTCCTTTGTAGTTCAGAATTTCGGGGTCATGTAAAAGTGAAGTCGAGATTCCGGGATGAGACCTCCCCCGGCCCTCCCTCTTCAAGGAGTTTATGTGAACATTTCCATGTTAATTCTCATAGTTGTATATGTCAAATGGATAATGGGACTTGAATATTGGTATATACGTTTCCCTTTACTTCAGAAAACAAAACAGGTGTCGTATATTTTAATAAATGGACTCTAAAATTGAATTTAAACTTATTGTAAATTAAAACTGAGTAATTAATGAAAAGGTCTGTAATTTTTATATAACAATAATACTGTATTTCACATTCTCAAAATCATCCGACAGATTAGATTTTTCCATTACCCAGTATTCAATTGGAACCTTTAATGTTTTTTAAATATATAATATGACATAAATAATGATTCTGTAATATTTTATAGGTAGGAATAATTGGAGATGGTACATCAAGGCAAATGGATGTTTCAGGAAATATTTTACATAAGAAGAAAAATCTGGAAGAGATAGGAAAAAACATCGAGATGCCAAAACCTATCAGGGAAACACGAAGGCAACTGGGTTATGCAGTCACAGAGTATGTATATTTTAATTTAAGGTCTTAAAATCGAGAGAGAGAGAGAGAGAGAGAGAGAGAGGGGGGGGGTTACATGCTATTACCTTAAGAATAAGATACAAATACCCGTAAGATACCATGACAAAATCAGTGACCCCGAGCGATCTTTAGTCTATAAAAGCCAATAAGGGATATTTTAAGAAAGGATATGGAGTAAATGAACATGAGACCATAACACATATGTTAACACCTTAATGAGCTGTATGGCCATTACGGTAATTAATTCCTCATCAGCAGCACTAGAACCCAAAAAAGGAAATCCATTATTTCAAAAAATGTATAAAATGCATAAACCCAAACGAAATCCGAATAATCGTAGGGTTTGATTTGATTTCAAAAGCCATTCATATATAAACTTCATTAAAGGAATATTTGAACATCCCAAAGTAAACAATGAAAAGGATTTGAATTAAATGCACATGATTCAAAGTCCCTGCCAATATATGGTAAACGAAAGCAATGAAACAACGCTTTTATTGTCAAAAAATGGAATGCCAGCTTCGCAATCACATAGATAGATTTTTTAAGAAGAGTATACTATTAAATTAATTCAATCATTATGACGATGAAATTTTCAATCTTATATTGTAATATCCCTTTTCCGTGCACACCGGGTGTGTATATATCTTTAAATGAAACTTGTGGGTTTAAATGAAATGAAAAAGGGAACAGGAAACATCTACATTGGCTAAAAATATAATTACATGCCATAATCTGCAAGGGAACTACACAGGAAAAACACAAGTAAGATAAAAGACAAACGTAAACAACGATAGGAAATCAGACTTGGTACCGGCACCAGCAAAAGCCAGTGGTAGTGTTAAACCCGTTTGTGGGCACCCAAACCTCCCCTTTATCTGTCCCGTTTCCCTTTAGTATAATAAATATATAAATAAAACCCAATACAGGTAGACTACTAAATCCATGACCACAATCTTGAAAGGAGTGAAAATGACAATACGTAATTTTGAAAGATGGGTCAAGGAGTGTTCGCCGCTAATCTGCTGGTTAGCTCAAGGAGCCTAGTCATTGCTAAAATCTTAAACTTAAGGGAGTATGAGCGTAAGATTTCAGAAGCATTCGATATCCTCGGGTTTTATCCACTAAAACAGGGCTATTTTTTGCACATGGATCACATTTTCTTGGTCATAGGTCACTTTAACATGCATAAAATAGACAATATGCAAAATTTTTATCAACTCATATATTTTAAGGCATATAAACGGCTAATGGAAATGAAGGAAAACTCTAGAGAGATCAGTTTCCCGCCAAAATTTTAACGTCTTATATCTCAAAAATTCTTACATGGATTGTCAAAATGTTTTGCTCATGTTGTTCTATTAGCAAAGTTCTTTAAAACAAAAGGTCAGAATTTTAACTCTAATTACAAAATTTCTGACACTCGTACTCCCTTAAGCATATATCTTGCAATTAATA
>MJUU01018171.1:0-30339 GCA_002080025.1 Modiolus philippinarum | reverse complement strand
ACAAAGGGAAGGCCTACAGTATAGATCAGTATACAACAGTTTTTCACCGAGTGAATTCAGCTTCGCTTCCACATAGGTTATACCTATCCTCATATTAATTCATATATTTAAAGGGCTATAAATATCTTATGCAAAAAATTGAATGAAAACTCTTGAGAGATCTGTTTCCCGCCAAAATTTTTACGTCTTATATCTCAAAAACCCATACATGGATTTTCAAAATTTTTGCTCAAGTTGTTCCATTAGTAGTGCTCTTCAAAACCTTAACTCCCTTAAGGTGTGTTTAAGGTGAAAATAACAAATGAATAATTAAATCTTTATAACGAACCATTAATGAAATAATGAAGGGAAGATAACAGGAAACACTTACAATGGCCGAACATTACAATCACATGTCACAATCAACCAGGGAACCACACAGGAAAAAGAATAAAATGACAAAAGACAAACAAAAATAACGATAGGAACTCGGGATAGTCGGACTTGGTACCGGCAGTGGCAACAGCCAGCGGTATGGTTAAACCGGTTTATGGGTACCAAAACCTCCCCTTTTTCTATCCCGTTTCCCTATAGTATGATAAACATACAAATAAAATCCAATACAGGTAGACAACTAACTCTAAGACCAAAATCTTGAAAAGGAAAGAATAGACAAAACGTAATTAAGAAAGATGGGTCGAGGAGTGCTCGCCGCTAAACTGCCGGCTAGCTCAAGGAGCCTAGTCTGCTGGTTAAACACTGTCGCACTATGGAATAATAATCAAATTCAAAACTTCCCGAAGGGTTTGGTAAAGAATCATCATGGATTTCAGTAGACATCGGCGGTATCAGTGAGAGGCCAGTATAATTGTAAAATCTTCAGGTCATTGGATCCCAAAGCCAATTTAACGGAATAATGAAGAATATCCGGTCAATATCGTAAAGAATGTAAGTTACGTGCCAGTTTTCTGGATTTTTTTATCATTTTTTTTACATTTTTTACCAATGTTTCCGTAAAAACGAGGGTGAGAAATGCCTTTAATAATAAGCTGTTTCCGAGTCGCATTATACTTAGATACCAAATGTTCATATCTTCTATAAAACTTCTTAAATTTGTTCATCAATCTATGAAATCTGTAACCTTGCTCTAATAGTTTGGATGTTATAGTAAGGTTCGTATATTTATATGCAATCACTGTTTTAACTGTCCTCAAATAAACTAGTAAAAAGTGTTCATGTTTGCCAAAGAGATCAATAGACTTTGTACGCGACGAAATTGACAGGCTACCAGCCTATGGCTAAAATCTCATGTTCTTCCCAGGCACTCTGACTCCAAACACCACTAGGTTCTCTGATGATGCTTTATACGTCTTTTTTTTATTTTCTATGTTATTCAATTTAAGAAGATGGTTTTATAGAAATTCATGAGATACTGGTTCTCCATAATATTGTAATAACTTGTACTCAAGCGAAATTCAGAAACCTATCATGTTCGACATACATAACACCTTTTTTACGATAATGGCTTTTCACAAATATGAACGTCATCAAATTTCCTTAAAAACTATGGTTTTAAATCAATTTTTGTATTCCCTAAGCACATGGCGCTGTTTCAGATTCTGTTGTTGCTTTAAACTTTATTAGTCTGGTGTTTTATGATATCCCTTCTTGTATTGTGATATTTAATTGTATCAAGGAGTGTATTAAATATATTTATGTATTTTTTTAATTTTTCTACTTGTGCCTTGTTTATATTTAGATGTTTTAATACATTGTATTTCAAGAAACATTGTTTATTTAGTATTTCATATTTCTAATTTCACTTATTTTTTTAATAATTCTATAACTAGTGGCTGATTTTACGGCCTGTATTGCTTAATGTAATGATCTGTCAACAGCTTCATCACATTATAAGCAATGTCGAGTCTTACATTTGTATATTATCCATTATTTTATCATCAGAAGCAAAATAAACGAAACCAGAAAATGCTAATTGACGAAACGGACAAAAATATGACATATGATGTGACTATCGATTTTAGCTTTTGGTGTTAAGTGAGTTATTTTCATACCTTGTATTGGTGTCCATATGTTTTATTTTCGTAGTTTTTATAATTGCACATGTGTTTTATTTTCGTACTTTTTTGTCATGTTCCAAATGTATTTTCTGTAATGTCTATTGATTTTCATTTTACAATTTACGTCAGCCTTACCCTGTGAGGTCAGTGATTATTAAACGAACCAATCAGGTACGAGGGTCAATGAGAACTAAAGCATCGTCAATTTAAAAAAACCCTGATCTGGCCAGTTACTTGTCCTCCAAACATGTCGTCGTTCCTGCCGATAAGGCCCCAAATAATATAATTTTAATTTGCAAAAAAAATACATAAATTGTTTAAAGGAAGAACAATGCATTGATGATTCCAAAGGCAATCCAATTTACGCAGCTACTACTCTGTCAAGGACGAGATATTACAGCACCATTAATATGTTTTGGTTTCCTTTGGGGATTTCCTCCAAGGATAAAAACACAGATCTGGGTACCAAAATTACATAAATGCCAATACAAAGAAAAATACATCGCTGAATCTGCAAAATGTTCTACAAAACCTGTATCTAAATTGCCAACCTTCATCATTGCAGCTGTTAAAGAGTTCCTTCAAAAATACTGTAACACTTGCTGTTCAAGAAGCGGTTTAAATGAAATGCGGATTTTGAAAAACTCCAAAGAACTGCTTGACATCTTAAACTCTAAATCATTAATTATCACACTGTATCAGCATTAAAACTTTCTATTTCTCCACACTTTACATTATCATTCCTCATGAACAACAAATAGATATCAAGCCTACTTCGTAAAAAATGACTCCGAATCGGAGAAAAAATATATAGAGGAAGAGAAGATTGAAATGTTAGAGTTCTGATCGACAATATATCTGTCCAGTTTGGAGGACTTGTTTTTCAACAGACTGTCGGTATTCCTGTGGGCACAAACTGTGCACCTCTCCTAGCCGTCTTATGACGCTTAATTCATCGAAGGGCTTCTTCAAAATGAAGATAAAAACTGACCCAATCCTTCTATTTTAGATCGTTCTATTTTAGATTAAATAGATGATATTTTGTTACTAAACAACACTCGCTTTGGTGATTTTCTTCATCAGATCTATCCAAAAGAGCTTGAATTTAAGGATACTACAGACACTTCCACATCAGCCTCATTCCTTGACCTTCATCCTGAAACTGACAACAGAGGTAGACTTCAAACTTAGCTGTACCACAAATGCGATAACTTCACTTTTCCAATAGTCAACTTCCCTTTTCTTTGTAGCAACATCCCAACAGCGCCGGCATACAGAGTCTACATCTCCAAGCTCATTCGCTTTTCAAGAGCCTGTGTTCGATACTGTGACCTCCTTGATACAGCTCAGTTGCTCACAAATAGGCTACTTAAACAAGGATATGTTACCCAAACTTGAAGTCATCCCTCCCGCGAAGTTTAACGGTCGACATCACCATCTTGTGGACCACTATTGAATACCTGTTTCCCAGATGATCTTTCACTCACACTCACAGTATGACGGGTGCTGTTAACAGAACAGGACATGTTTACCCTTCCGGACCACCTGATGTTGCTCTCAGTTTTTAAGGGAGTTCACTGTAAGTGCTTAGGTTTTTTGTGTTGTCTGGTATATCATCTTAATTATGTCTTCGTTAGTGATGTTTGTGGTACCGATTTGTCCTTGTTAATGTTTGAATACTAAAATTATTTTCACAAAGAACGTTTCAAAATTTAACGATGGTACTGTTTGAGGTTAGAGAAGTAACACGTACCATGGATTTTAACTGGTTAATAGGAAAAATGAAAGGATATGGAGTGAATGTACATGTGACAAAAACGCACACGATACATAGAAAACTCCAGTTTATCAAGGACAGGGCTTTTATTCCTGTCTACATCTTGATGTCGCCTGAAGGTCTTCAACAAGAGGTGAACAATAAGTCTTAGGGTTAGAAAATGACATTAACCAATCAGCTACAATACATATCATTCAAAAACATATTTACCTCACTAACAGTGTGACGGGTGCTGTTAGCAGAGCAGGAAATGCCTACCCTTCCGGAACACCTGATGTCACTCTCAGTTTCATTTGAGTTCACACTGTGAGTGCCTTTGTTTTGAATGTTGTAATATCTGTTTCTGTGCTTTGTATCTGTCTAACGTCATTGCTTTTTTGTGTCTAACGTCATTGTTTTCTGTGTTCTTGTTTTGGCCGTGTCTTTCGACTTCGATTTTTGTAAATTTCACTCCTTTGTTCCTTCGGTATTCTACTGCCGTTGTTCCCCTTAAAGCTTAATTTTTGTTTCCTCTAACTGAGTTGACATGTTCAACACGGCGGGAGTCATATTAAGAAGCAGGATATACTTACTTTACCGATGCACCTAATCTCACCATGGTTTTTAATGGGTCTGTGTTGTTCATCTTTGTGTGTGTGTAAGTGTCTTTATTTTTCTTTTTTGTGCAGTACTCATGTTGTGTCTCTGTTATTGTCTGACGTTGTCCAGTTATCTTATTTCGTTAAGTCATTATTTTGTTGCGATGGTATTATGTTATCGTCATTTGTGTTCCCTGTCTGTATGCGATTCTGTTATTGCTAACATTGTGTTTTGCTGATTTTTTGCTTCGATATTTTTTGTTGGTAAACGAATGTTTTATATTATAGCTTAAGTTAGGGTTACCACTATGCAGCAGCTTATATCTTTTCGACATAAATAACCCTTTTATAGACAAAATAGGTTTTAAATTATTATTTTGTTAGTAATAGCATGATCCGTTTATTAAAATTGACGTCTATGTTGTAATTAACCTTGAAATATAATATTAATGGCTATTTGAATTGTCATTGTTAATATAATTGTATTGTAAAGTGCAATCAATCATATTTTTTCTTTTATCTACATATACGCATCCTGAAAAAAAAGCTTGACCAGTTACTGTAAATCAGTTTTAAATGGGTTTATTAACAGTGGAAGTATTAACAAATAAATCACGAAAAATGTGTTATGTCTTTGATAAAACATTTTGTGAGAATCAATAGACCAAACAATGTGTTATTTCTATAACACCGTAAATAGGTGAAATTTTGTTTTTGTTTGCTTGTTTGTAACCTTCAGTTTTGCATTATTTGCACAAGTATTTCTTTGCATGGTGATATGTGATCTTTAATTCTGAGACATGTCATCGTGATATGATTTTGGTTAGGTTCTTTATTTTTATGACTAAAACAACAATTCAAAACTTTACCCCCCTTCATTTTCTAGCTATTTCGAGCAAAATCCGTATAGTAATATTTAGAATATGTGGGATTTTGACCATAAAATTAAATAACAAAACAGCGAAATTATTGTGAATTTAGGTCATTTTTGACAACTCTTGACTCTTCAGTGCAGATTAAAACATCTGGAAATCCATAGACTGAAATATGTGTGAATGGTGGTAAAGAACAAATTTACAATATGATCATAACAGAAATGTGGCAAATTCATGTAATTTAATGACGACATAAAAAAAAAACATGAAATCAACAATTAAAGCGTTTGTCATTGCTTGGTTTCAATATGTATTTGAAGATTCGTCGTCTAAAATGCATTAACCCAAATATTCCTGCGTTAAATTAAGACCGGGGTTTGTCTCCCCTGTAGCATGGAGGAGTCTGTATAGAGATTAAACGAGATATGTATACTCTCTATCAATCTCAGTTATGGTGTAATTGTTCTTGAGAAAATATCTCATATGGATAAACTATTATACTTTCAAGTTACAAATTTAATTTTGTGTGTAACTTCCTAATCCCATTTTGACCATTCCGTTAATAGTACCCGCATCTGACTATTTTATTATGCCAAGTTGTCTTTTAATTTACTCTCTGAGTGCCCTTTGATTGCTTAGTTGCTGCTATAGTCTTCTGTACACCCTTTTGTCAGACAACGAATGTCGCCGAATGTGAGAAGACTCTGCCAGTTAAATTTATGCCTGCTGATGACCCTGCATCCATGTGTACAAAAGAAAATAAATCCAGCAAAGCCCTAAATTTAGCAATCAACTCCACTTAAAACGGTGCTACGGTCGTCTTGGACTTATTATTCGGTATGACCAAAGCTCATTGATCAATGCTTCATGGTGACTTGGTTGAAACACACTCATTAACGAAATATAGACAACAATATTACAGCAATATAAATACAAAGTGATATCATCAGGAAAACAATTAAAGTTTTTGTGACATGTGCATTTACTCTCTACCCTTTCATTGTTTATTGAAAGTGTTACACCAATGTATGACTGCTAATTTTCTGATAGTTATATTATTGGTTTTACGACTTTTGAGTTATGAAATGTAACACCATCAGAAACATTCAGCAATGATTGTCGAAATATAGTGATCTGAAAAGACGTATTGTCCAAACAAAAACATTAGAAGGGACATATGTACGGAACACTGACATCCATGCTAATAAGAATTAAGTCTTCCAAAATGGTTCAAACACGAAGATATCAAAAATTAATTGAAACCTGATATCCCCATTACCTTTAGAAATTAAGAAATCAATTAAGTTTAATTATCATTCTTAGGACATCAAACATATTATTTGTGGGAATCTTGGATGTGAAAAATAATTTTTCTTAATAATGACACTAATATTATTATATCTCAGGCATAATGTAATTTCTTGATGACATGATAATACATCAAATTAGAGTCGTTTGTGATGTACTACGTGCAAGCTTTAAATAAAATCTGTGACAAATCATTGTCTTTTTATACTCTAACAGTTAAAACAAATCGTAGCTTTGATCCTTGTTCCCCGAATCTTGCTTCCTACTTATAGTTTTTGAAGTTTAAAGCTTCGAAGTATATTTAGAAGCCGAGCATACAGAACACGTTAGAATATTGTTCTTACTCGGAGACCGAAATAGGACAAATAATAAAATGCAGCTTATACTACATTGTAGGTACAAGGATACACTTTAACACTTACGTTACTGTCCGTAGATGACAACATCTGGGACACGTTTAAGCGATTTCAATGCTAATCAAAGGATATTGTGGACACCGTACAAAAGCGAGGTATCCCTTATCCGAAATTTTCAATCTCTACACTTATCAGTTACATATTAAACATTATGATGCAAAGAGAATCTTAACCTGATAATATTTGCTAATAACCTGATAACATAAAAACTAATATGTGACAGGTGTGACCAAAGGGGAGGGAGGATTGCAGTAATGTACAACAACGATAAACAAGTGTGGATCATATTGTTAGCCAATACTAAGTTTTTAAAAGTAAGAGAATGCTTTGTTAATAACGCAAGCAAAACAGTAAAAGTAAGTTTTCTTATTCAAAGACCCATCACCCCGTCAAAAAAGGTAATTTTAACCAAGCTCGAAATTCATCTGCAAGTCGAACAGTTAGACTCATATAAACTGATAGACATATTACATCGAATGGTTTAGAAAAAAAAAACTTTTTAGAAAAAGAGGTGCGGAAAACTCATGTTTTTTTTTATTCTAAAAATTTTTATGTCCAAACCAATAATTTCTCATTTACATAAATGATATGCCTGATTGCGTAAACTCAACCGCATACTTATTTGCTGAAAATACCAGACTGTATAGGCCAATTTAAATCACACAGGATGAGTACATGTCTCAGAGGAATTAAGATGACCTACAAAACTGGTCAAATACATGGTTACTCAAGTTCCATCTGAACAAATGTAAAGTGCTGACATAACCTCTCATAAAGTTAACTTGGAGCAGTCATAAAAGCTCATCTAAGTTAACTTAGAACAGGTATCAAATCTGCTCTACAACTGCTCCAAGTCTGCTTTAGAATCCTCATCGCTCTAACCAGTCATGGTCAAAGCTAGAATCCTTACCGTTCTGGTCAGAGCCATGACCGCTCTGACCTGTTCTACCCATGACTGTTCTACCTAAGTCCGTTATGGCTATGACTGTTCTACTTAAGTCTGCTCTGGCCATGACTGCTCTCAGCTGATCTGTTCTAGCTATGACCGCTCTCATACCAGCTCTTGTCTAATATACATTACGTGATATATTTCAAGTTTAGTTATATTATAAAAACAAAATAATATTTAAAAAAAAGAAATTAAATAGAATATGAAATATATTATTCTGATATTAAATAACATGTTTGATGGATAATTGCCTTTTTCGCGAAAAATTATTTACCTGTGTTTATCAAGGTAAATTTTTAAAAAGTAAAAGTTATTTCCCTTCTCCTGTACCCAAAAACTAAGTTCGTAAAAGTTTTCCGTAAAATTATTATAATAAAATAAATATTGAGAATTAAATCAAAAGAAAAAATGTCAATAATTATCAGATTACTTTAACTGAAACAAAGTTATTGAAAGCATCGTATTAGAAAATGAGATTTATGGTTCTAGTATTTAAGCTTTTTCGAGCTAGAGAAACAGGAAATTCCGACGAATCCGATTTAATATTCATTTTAAATTCTAAGACTAGAACGGCCGTGCCCAGAGCAGACTTAGGTAGAACAGGCATGGCTAGAACAGACTTTGGTAGAACGGTCGTGGCTAGAACAGACTTAGATAGAACGGTAATGGCTAGAACAGACATGATGACAGGACCAGTGCAGACATGATTCTAGGACTGCTCCAAGTTAACTTCAAGTAAATGTTGAGCTGTTCTCGTCACTGTTCTTAAAGTTAAATTGGACGAGAAGTTATGTCTGCACCCCACTGTATCTGCAAACGAAGTGCGGTGATGAATCGACAAGCAGTAAATAGTATGGAATGAACAAAATTCACATACTATTAGGTTACACATTGAACTGAAAAAAAAGTGATTTTTATCCTGAAACGGTTGTGGCGGTCATCTGAAGATCAACTCTGTTCGCAACATTGCATAGAATACATAATAATGTCTCAGAACAGAACTAGAGGCTCAGACACTGAGCCTGTATCGCTGTCCTGACAAATTACTTCTATGCCATGCATGACCAAAAATAATGTTTTTATTTGCTTCAAAAGTTTCAGAGAACATGATAAAAAGGATGATTTTCCCATAGGCTCTAACATTAAACTATGTTCTGCAATGGAGGCCATGTTTTTCGTTGGATCGAAATGAAATGGCCAATATTTCTGTACCTTTCATACTTCAGTCCTGTCAAATTTTATTGAATTTGCAATAGCAATAGCTCACACTGACCCTTTGGGTAAGGTGAGCTATAAAGGAAGCATGCCTTTTTAGCATGTTTACGCCGTCCACATAAAAAAATAGCATTAACTAGGGACATACACTATTTGCTGGTTTTAAAAAAATGTTAATGTCGGAAACCAACGATCAGTCGTGCTCTGGGTCGCTACTACTTGGGTACAATGTAACTGATAGCGATGTGTGAAAGCAGCCGATCATGGGTTTCCAACGAAACAATATGGCTAACCATTCACTCATACCGAAGTACTGAAAATGATATAATTTTGGTATATATTTTTTTTTCGATGATGGGTAGGGTTGCAAGCATTTTTGAACCAGTTTATACTTGCTGGTGAAGTTTTTCCTTGTAGACAAAACATATACCGAAGTTACCGTGAATTTAGTTCTCCATATGGCCATTCGACAACTTTTCCTCCTTAGTGCAGATCACACAAAAAATTAATTTCAGAAATAATTTCTTTCACTCTGTTAATTGTCTTGGTAAACAATGTTGATGTCTGCTCGGGCATTTCTACATTGAAATGAACCTCATATGAATTTTTTAAACCTAAGAATGAAAGTCGAGAAAAAAAGGTCTTTATTTCACATATTAACATGTTCATGAAATGTCGCTAACTGTCGATCCATTCATTTACAGGACAAGTTTACCCTACCATAGCACCTGATGTCACTCTTTGAGAGTTGACACTGTTAGTGCTTTAGTTTTTATTGTAACAGTTGTATTTGTAGTGTTTGCGTTTTGTGGTGTGTAGCGTCTTTTGTCTTCTGTCTTCTGTTGTTCTTATTTTTGTCATGTCTCAAGACTTTGATTTATGTTATCTTGTTCTATGTTCCTTGAATATTCTATTGCCGTTGTTTTTTTCATATAAATGTGAGATTATAAGATTATTATCAAATAGGATATACTGAATGATGTAGAAACACTTCTTTTCTTCAAACAAAAGATACTACATATAACGATTCAACACACTTACTGGTTGTACTAAATTAAACAATAGAGTTTATATAAGCAATATAAAATATGTATTGATCTCTTTTATCTAACAAGACAAGTGGGAAAGTAACCACTGCACGTGCAATACTTGACACGAGTACACGTAAATAGACAAAGGATTGTCTAAATGGAGGAATGTTACATTTAAATTTATACCTAACCTTTTGTAAGAAGTAATATTTTGTCAAAGATTGCATTTCATATGTTTGATAAGTCAATTGCTTTTCAGAAATAGAATATTTAATTAAGTATTAGAGGTTTCATCGACCTAAAATCTAATTTCAAAAGATAGCAAATCTAATTTTCCCAAATCTTATTCTTAAAGATCAACTGTAAATCAACATCATGATTAAAGATTGTTGCTTGTCAACAGTCTTCTCTATGACTGCGTCCACAAAGGTTAATTAATCCAAAGTGGTACTTGTTTATGTTTATAAAATTGGCTTAAAAGTAGAAAGAATTTACAATGATGGGCCACAGATTTATACTGCTGGGAATCAGCTTTCATTGCTCTTTCTATCTTTCTTCAAACATTTGATGAAAATGGGATAGACTTTTGTCGACGAAACGAAGCCCTTGAAAACGGTTCTGGATAACAAATTACGAAAACCAGAAAAATCCTCGAAAATCGAACGAAACAATACGTGAAAGTCATGGGAGGGAAATGCTCCCCCACTACATACACACAAAAAGAAACAAAAAATAAAAACTTAGTTGTAAGTCTTCCACGGAAGACATGTGTCGCCTGCGTAATAACACAAAAATATTCAAAGTAAGTTCTGTCAAACAGGAAGTGGGCATGCAAGAGATGCCAGTCCCTTTTACACATTATAGGTGCCCATACTGATACTCCATGCCAAATTGCAGAAGGCAGGGATATGCGACAGAAATTGTCAAGACTCCAAAAATATTCTAAGTTCAGTCAAACAGGAAGTGGGCATGCAAGAGATTCAAAACTCTGAACACTGTAAAGATGCCCATGCTGATACTCTATGCTAAATTACAGAAGGCTGGGATATGTGGTTCCTGAGTGAAATGTGACAGATTTTTTTTGTAGCAGCTATCATCAAAAATATTCTAAGTTCCGTCAAACAGGAAGTGGGCATGCAAGAGATCCGAAACTTTATTACACGATATAGGCCCCCATACTAATACTCGATGCTGAATTGCAGAAGGCTTAGATAAAAACGTGACATAAATTTTCAAGACGTAAAAATTATTCTGAGTTCCGTCAAACAGGAAGTGGGCATGCGAGAGATCCAAAACTCTTACACAGTATAGGTCCCCATACTGATACTCCATGCCAAATTGCAGAAGGCTGGGATACATGGTACCTGAGAAAAATGTGACAGAACTTTTTGTGACGCCGACGACGACTCCGACGCAAGACGACGGATAGTGATCCCTATATGTCGCCACTTCATGAACACAGGCGACAAAACAATTAGCTTTGCAGGAGAGGCTTTTCCTGTTGACACATGCCCCCTCCTCGCTTCTATCGGAATGTATGTGATCACGTCACTCTATGATTTTATGACCTCCTTGGCTACCGACGTGTAATGGGTGACAACTCTCCTTCTCTTTCTGTTTCATTTTTCGATTAATGAAGGAAGAAGTTTTGTGTCAACGATTTCATTTCTATCTCTGTCAGTAAACACTATTAGCTATTCTTTTTCCAATTTTGTACCGAAGGCTAATCGACTATTCTTCCTCTGATTTCAGGCCAGCTTACATGGTTTTCTATTTAGACTTTGAGAGTCACTTCTCCCAGGAAACCTTTCTTTGGTAGTTCGCTTTCAAAATAAACCATTCATTAATTCATCTGGTGTCAAAAACATCCTTTTTATAAATTGAAGTTCTCTATCTGAATTCTCTTAGTGGTTTGTAAAATGTTGATTGTCACTGAAATCTAATAACTAATAACAATACATGAGACATTACACAAAAAATGGTTTAAAGTTCTGTATATAGATTTCTTTTCCCTCAATTGTTGACATGACAAGCTGAATACCCTGAAGATTTCGTAGAGTATTTGGTTAAACTTCGAATAACGACGTGTATTGATTGTTTTTATCAAAAAAAATTTTTTTTTTCAGAATTTAATAAAAATCCAATTAAATATATCTATACACGATTTGATATATTATTGGCTAACACGTGTAGTTGCACGTGAAAGTACTCTTTTATCACAGTATCAAGCGTCAAATCTAACTGAGTAGACATAATAAGGAAAGGAATCTGAGTTAATCAATATCAAAATATCAAACAAGCGGAGAGCCAATAGAGTAGCCCTGGTTTCCTGTCCTTTTTAAATGAAATAAGATCAACCTTTTGTGATAAAATTTAATTTTAACACAGCTAAATGTACAAAAAAAAAGATTTTAAAAATTTTAAAATAAATAAAAAAAACTATGAAAGAGATCATATAAGAAAACAAAAACGAACAGATCACATCTTAACATACTTCACATACATAATTTTTCTCACAAATCCTAACGAGCTTCTTAAATGTACAAGGTTCGTATAACTAGCAGGAATCCTTGCAAATAAACACTTTTATGAGTAATTTGTGAATGCTACAAACTTGGTTATGCCCCTTCACATACACGACTTTTTCTAACGAATCCTAACGAATCTTTAAAATATACAAGATTCGTAAAACTAAGACGAATGCTTGCGAATAAAACATATTTACGAGTGAATTGCGATTTCTTTACGATGAGTCACGAGTATGAACGACCACTTAACGATTTATCTAAGAATTTTTGAGAGCACAATATTGCGATTTGGTACTAGCGATGAACTTTATTTTGATTATTGCGATTTGGTACTAGCTTTTACGGATAATTCACGAATTATTTACGATAACTTTACGAGTTTTACGAATATCTGAGATTTAGTTACGAGTGTTTCGCAAACGGCAAAAATTTTTCTTTTTGGGTAACATTTACTTGTATAATTTTCAGACTAAATAATCTCGTGTGGTCTTAAAATGCACATTAATGCCCCCTTCACATACACGAATTTTTCTTACGAATCCTTACGAATCTTTAAAATTTACATGATTCGTAAAAATAACACGATTGCTTGCGAATATAGCACATTTACGGGTGAATGGTGATTTATTTACGATGAGTTGCGAGTATGAACGACCACTTCATGATTTACTAAGATTGAAAGCGATGCAGTTACGATAAAAGGTACCGAATCGTTACGAATAAATGCGATCGATATACGAATACAAACGAGTTATCTTGGAATTCTTGGGAGCACAAAACGAACTATTGCTATTTCATCCTAGTTTTTACGGATAATTAACGAATTATTTACGATAACTTAACGAGTTTTTACGAATATCTGAAATTTAGTTACGATTGTTTCACAAACGGCAGCAATTTTTCTTTTGGGGTATTATTTACTTAATATATAAATTTCAGACTATATAACCTCGTGTAATCTTAGAATGCACATTTAAGGACACGAGTAATGTCTTCCACAAAATGAACTTTATCTTGAACAAAAAATGCCTCTACTTTTTGACCCACATCCACAGAGAGAAAAACGAGAAAATTGACATCATCATAACTTTTCCTTCTAACTTTAAGAAGGGGATACAGCTCGGATTGCAATGCCGATCCGATATTATAACCACATCGTTACAATTCGTAAAATAATCGCATTTATTTGGAAAGCGTTCTCAAAGTATTTGCATAAATTCATAAAATGATCGTGTCATTGCGTGTTTATCCGTAAATCAATCGCAAAACGACCATAAACTACTCGAAAATGACCGTAAACTACTCGCAAAACGACCGTAAACTACTCGCAAGTATTCGTAAATAAATCGGAAAACATTTTAGGAACCATATTGTCCATGATTTATTGCAAATGCGTTACGATTTATTGCGATCGGTTAATGATGACTTACGAATTGTGAAGATTGAATTGCGAACACTTTACGGATGAAATAATCGATAAAGATTCGTGGACATTCGTGTAAAAATTTTTGACATGTCAAAAAATGATCATGTCCTTACATGAATCGACAGGAATATCAGCGAATATCTACGAGTTATTTATGAATGTCGGGGAGTTAGATACGGATGCATGCGAACGACTAAGAATCGATCATTCGTAAGGATTCGTAAGAAACATTCGTGTATGTGAAGGGGGTATTAAGAAGGCTAGTTATATTCTACCACAAAATAAACTTTATTTTGTACAAAACATTCCTTGACTTTTTCTTCATTAGCAACAGAGGAAAAAAAAGAGAAAAGTGCCATTATCATAACTTTTCCATCCTACTTT
Organism: Modiolus philippinarum; assembly: GCA_002080025.1. NCBI lineage: Eukaryota > Metazoa > Mollusca > Bivalvia > Mytilida > Modiolidae > Modiolus > Modiolus philippinarum. Next base: position 15,795 of record MJUU01018171.1, on the reverse strand, counting down.
GAGAACGGGACACAACTCAGATTGGAGGGCCGACCCATTCTTAATACCACATCGTTAAAATTCGTAAAATACTCGCATTTATTGGGAAAACACTCTCAAAGTTTTCGTATAAATTCGTAAAGTAACCGCATATATTCTCAAAATGCTCGCGTAAATGTGTGATTATCCGTTAATCAATCGCAAAACGACCGAAGACCACGCGCAATTATTCGTACGTAAATCGTACAACCTTTTAGGAATCATATTGTCGACGATTGATTGCGAATGCTTTACGATTTTTTGGGATCGGTTAACGACGACTAACGAATTGTTAAGATTGGTTTGCGAGCACTTTACGGATGAAATAATCGATAAAGATTCGTTGACATTTGTTTAAAAAAATTTGACATGTCAAAAAATTTGCATGTCCTTACATGAATCGACACTAATATCTGCGAATGTCTACAAGTTATTTGCGAATGTCGGCGAGTTAGATATCCATGCGAACGACTACGAATTGATCATTCGTAAGGAATCGTAAGAAACATTCGTGTATGTAAGGGGGGTATAACGAGTATTAATGGTAAATGTACGATTTACTTATGCCCGTATACACGAATATTTCTTACGAATCTATAAAATTTACAAGATTCGTAAAAATAACACAAATGCTTGCGAATAAAACACATTTATGAGTGAATTGTGATTTCTTTACGATAACTTGCGAGTTTGAACGACCACTTAACGATTTACTAAGATTGAAACCGATGCAGTAACGATAACAAATTTACGAACAATTAAGAATGAATGCGAACCCCATACGAATGCATACGAGTTATCTAAGAATTCCTGCGAGCACAAACAAACTATTTGCGATTTGATCCTAGCTTTTAGTGATAATTAACGAATTATTTACGATTTTTTATGAAGTCATGAATATAAGTACCAATTTTTCTTTTGGGGACACGTTTACTGATATAAATTTCAGACTCTATTACTCCGTGTAAGGGAACGAGTAATATCCTACATGTACCTCAAAATAAACTTCATTTTGTTAAAAAAATTCCTCGACTTTATGTTCCACAGCCACATTGAGACAAAAAAAAGGAAATTGACATCTTAACTTTTCCACTCTTCTTTTTTGGAAAGGGAGAAACAACTCAGATCGTAATGCCGACCCAATCTTAATACCACATCGTTAAAATTCGTAATATACTCGCATTTATTTGTAAACAATTCTCAAAGTATTAGTAAAAATTCATAAAATGATCGTGTCATTGCGTGTTTGTCCGTAAATCAATCGCAATCGACCATCAACTACTTGCAATTATTTGTTAATAAATCCTAAAACATTTTAGAAACCATTTTGTCAACGATTTATTGCAAATCCTTAACGATTAATAGCAATCGGTTAAAGATGACTCACGAGTTGTTCAGATTGGTTTGCGAGTACTTTAGGGATGAAATAATCGATAAAGATTCGTGGACTCGTGGACATTCCTGTAAACATTTTTGACATGTCAAACAATTTTCATGTCCTGACACGAATCGACATGAATATCTGATCATGTGTACGAGTTATTTACGAATGTCGGAGAGTTAGATACGGATGTATTTGAACGACTACGAATCGATCACTCGTGTGGGTTCGTAAGATAAATTCGTGTATGTGAAGGGGGTATACAAGTGAATGCGATGCAATTACGATAAAAAAAAATTACGAATCATTACGCAAGCGACATACGAATGCATACGAGTTATCAGTTATCTAAAAATTCTTGCGATCACACTATGAATATTACGATCTTATCTAGTTGTTACAGAAATTAAACGAATTGTTTACGTTTTTACAAACATTTGAGATTTAGTTACGAGTGTATACAAACGGCAAGAATTTTGGGTTTATACTCCCTTCACATTCACGGACTTCTTTTAGGAATACTTACAAATGATCGATTTAAAGTCGTCGTCAAGCATCCGTATTTAACTCACCGACATTCGAAAATAGCTCGTCCACTTTTGTATATATTCGCGTTGACTCGTGTACAGGCATGTACATTTTTGGCATGTCAAAAATTTAACACAAATTTCCATGAATCTTCATCAATTATTTCATCAGTAAATAACTCGCAAATAAATCTTCACCATTCGTACGTCATCAATGACCGATTGCAAAAAATCGTAAAGTATTTGCAATCAATTGTGAACAATTTGGTACCTAAAAATTTTTACGATTTATTTACGAATAATTGTAAGTAATTTACGGCCATTTTGAGACTGATTTACGGATGAAAACGTATTGGCTCGATCAATGTGAGATTATATGCGATTACTTTACAAGTTCATACGAATACTGTCAGAGTGCTTTCCAAATAAATTGGAGTATTTTACGAGTTCTAACGATGTTATAATAAAGTTAGATCGGCCATCAAATCTGAGTCGTGTCCACCTTCTAAATGTAAGATGGAAAGATTATGCTGGTGACAATTTCTCTTGTTTCCTCTGTGCCTTTGGGAGAAAAATGTTTTCTACAATATTACATGTAAGTTCTTTTTTTCTAGTAGAACATATCTCGTTACCCCGACGAAAAAGTGTTGCTGGTTGTAAAACACTGGTAAGTAAATCTTAGATATTTGTAAAAACCCCGTCCAGATAGAGTAAATAATTCGTTAATTATCCGTAAAAGCTAGGATCAAATCTCAATAAAACGTTTCGTGTTCGCAACAATTCTTAGATAACTCGTATGTATTCGTATGTCGCCCGCAGTTATTCGTTATAATTCGTTAATTTTTATCGTGATTGCATCGCGTTGATTCGTACTCGTACCTAAATCGAGAAATTACAAACTAATCGTAAACTTGGTTTATTCGCAAGGATTCCTTTACGTTTTACGAATATTTTAAATTTAAACGATTCGTAAGAATTCCTATAAAAATCGTTAATGTGAAGGGTCATATTATTTACTCATTTTTAATCATAGGTTATATAACCAATTTTATTACCACATCTTTAAATTCGTAAAACAAGTGCCTTTACTTGGAAAGCACTCGCAAAGTATTCGTTTAAATGTGTAAAATACCCACATTTAAATTCTAAAAACGATCGCGGAAAACGACTGAAAACAATTTTCGTAAATAAATCGCAAAACATTTGAGGAACAAAATTGTCCACGATTCATTGCGAGTACTTTATGATTTGATGCCCTCGGTTAAAGATGACTTTCGAATTGTTAAGATTAGTTTGCAAGCTCTCAACGGACGAACTAATCGATAAATATTAGTGGACATCTGTGTAATTTTTGACCTGTCATGAAATTATGGATTTTTTAATGTCCGTACACGAATCGACATGAATATATACGTCGAGTAATTTACTTATGTTCGCGAGTTAATACGGATTCCTGCGAACGACTAAGAATCGATCATTCGTACGGGCTCTTATGACAAATTCGTGTATTCGTGTATGTGAAGGGACATTTAGTTCTTAGATTAAGTTAAGGGTGTACAAACGGAAATGCTTTTACTATTAAGTTATCAATTAGTCACATAGTTTCAATGCTATGCAGCGTCATTCATTCTTAAAATAAACATCTGGAGAGACGTTATACGAAATAAGATAATGTTTCAGAAAATCATTGTTCGACTTCTTCTCCTACTGGCACAGACATGACAAATGATGCGAATCAACGTCAGTCCAACCTTTCCATCCTACCTTGAGGAAGTAGACTCAACCTAGATTTGAGTGTAAGCTAAATTTTATTAATCGTATAATATGTACCGATTATTGCATGTCTAATCTGATACAAGTATAAGCTTTTCAAAAACCCTTGCCACTGGTTTAGCAAATAAAAAGTTATTGAATAACCAAAAATGAAATCTTTTCAGAACTTCATTATGTTCTTCGTACGAGTGTAAGTACATTTTAGGGCAGTAAATTTAACACTGGCTAATTATACTCCTTCAACGTAACATTGTAAACATGTAAAAAGGCATGCTTATTTTGAGCAAGCATAGAAAACGTGCTCATCATGCAAATGAATTCGTAACAATCACATGCATAAACAAATGTGCGCGGATTTGGCACGTAATTTACTCTTCTACCTCATATCAATTTCTTGGGCCAGTATTACTTGACGATTTTATCATTCAGTATTTGTATGATATTGTCATGTGAATTGACCTTATTTTCAAGTGACCATTTTATATTACATGTAATACCCCGTTTCTATGCTGACAATAGCTGATACAAGTGTTAAGAGTTCCCTATATATCAATGTTCACATTTACTTAATTTGCAATTATGTTAATCTGTTACACAGTAACACATACATTGATATTGTACATTTAATTGTCTCGTGTTGTACACGACTAGGTGTAACACAACTAATTCAGACTCCCATAGACTCCCATGTTAAATTACCCATGTTTCACTTTGTAGAATTTTTTCCTGACGTTCAAGAAAAGTGACAGTGGTCTCAAATCAAAGAGACACCTTTTGACAAACTCTCATGAAAGTTTCAACCCACCTTAACTGTAATATAAGAGAGAACCCATAGGTCAGGTACTTCCGGTCAGTATTTTTCATGGAATATATACCTCCGCCTTTCAACCTCATAGAATTTGTAATGTTGCATGTAATCATATCAGTTTAGGCTCAAAAGATTCCTAACATAATTACCTTTCAAATGAACTGACATTCATCCATCAAAATTTGGATTATCTATAAGAAATAACACTTCTTCAAGACTATTTTGTCTCAAAATAAGAACTATATTCAAATATGTGCCTTACTGGTTGCCGAATTAGTTGTGTTACACCTATAATAACTAATATAAATAACTGAGTCACGTGACACCTGACTGTTGCACCAAAAGATTTATCCATCTGGAAGGCTGCAATAAGGGATTATATCGGAGTAGACATGCACTACCCTGTAATCTGTTTATCGGTTTATATTTGAAAGAAGAGTGATGCAAGCTATAAAAAAAACAACACGTTAATTTTGTCTTTAAAGAGGACAAAATTGAGAAAAATAGTAGAGAAAGAAAACGACTTGAACCCCTTTTTTCTTGAAAAAGGTACCCCTTTCCGTAAGCTGGATGCGCCGGTGTCCACGCGAAATAATCTGGTCGCAATCGACATTTGTAAATTCAATCAGACAACGATGTTAATTCTCTATCAGAAGTGTTTCTGAAAATGAATGCACATACTAAAATTTCAATTGTTTCAATACTTTTGGCATTACATGTACCTGTTAGACTTTAATATGACGTTTTGAAGAACAAAACACACACACATACAAGAACACGGCACGGAAAAGAAAAACGAAAACACACACAAACAAAAAGAATGAACAACACGGAACAAATAAAAAGCGATGAGTTAAGGAACACCGGTAGAGTAAGCATCTCCTGCTTCTTATAAGACACCCGCCGTGTTGAATATGTCATCTCCGGTAGTCAAGTCAAATCCGGTATAGGAAAAACAAAGTTTAGTGGGAGACAGAAAGATGTATTGTCATCTGGGAAAACAGATATCCCATACCGGTCTATAAGATCGTGATGTCGACCGTAAAACTTCTGTAGCTTTGGCTTTATCCATGTTTTGTTTACGCTGCTTCATAAAAACAGGACAAATATCAGTTATCTGCCCCGGACACAGAAAGCGATCACATACCCATCCGTTTATTACATATGCAGACTGGTACAATTTACATATAATGATGATGATTGGGACGTACATCTTAATATTTTGAGATTTTAGACATAAGTTGTCGGAATGGTCATATGCTGAAACTAAATTACTACTTCGGTATTCTAAACTATTATCGCTTCTAAAATTGGCTGGATATTGATACAGGGTTCCTACACAGATTTCCACTAGTATGTAAAGTAAATGAGAACCGAACTGTCAGTCTAAAAATGAATAAACAGTTGAGTTCAGTGTTTGGTGTATAAAAGGATATGGAGTAAATGCACACGAGACAAAGTCTCTACAAATACATGGTAAAAAACAAGCAAAGGATCAACGCTTTTATTGTTTTATTGTTTTATTTATTGTACAATTTTAACATTTTTGTATTTCGAATATGCATACATAATGTACATTTTACATAACTGAACTACTTACAAGCAATATAGATAAGGTAATAAGCACAAAATGTTATAGGCTGCCTTAGTTCTATTTAAATTACTATCGATTTATATCTTTAAAAACTGCGTCTTGTTCTATGGAATAATCCTCTTATCTCTACAACATTCCCTGCAAAAATTTAATAGAAATTTAAATTTTCAATCTTACTTTAGTTGTCATGAATTATTCTTGTCATCAACGTTAATAGAAAATCTTATTTAACATCAAGATGTCAATTTTACTTTATTGGCAGTTATGTTTTTCAACTAAGTTAGAATTATATGTAAGGTGATGGCAGTGTATTATTCACGAAGACTTGAATACTAATTTGCAAAAACTGAAGTGCATTTTTTTAATATTAACATCAGAGATACCGAATACCAACTTTTTATTACTGTTCAGCATGTTATTTGTAGTGTCTGTAGAAGAGCAAAAACACTGTCTTAACAATTGCTTATTCAGGAATATGTTCAGCGTATGGTACTTTCGTCCCTTTAGAAATTATATGGCAATCAACATGACAATAGAGGAAGATGTAACGTTTAGATTTGAATGTTCTCATGTGTATTATACATAATTTTGTTGGTGTCTTGCGTTTGTTTGTTTGTTGTTGTTGTTGTTGTTGTTGTTGTTTTTGTTTTGTTTTTTTTTTTGTTGTTTGTTTGTTTGTTTGTTTTTTTTTTGTTTTTTTTTTGTTGGGGGGNTTTTGTTGATGTGTTTTGCTTTTATTGTTTTTTGTTGTTTTTGATATAACACACTCGCACTGTTGTTAATGCGAATTCAAACGTTTTCTATTACCTTCATAATATATTGCTTTCTGTGTCTGACCCCTAATTAATGAACCCAATCGTATTTACAAAACACTTCTGGTTTCAGCTATGATATCGAAAGATATGCGCAAAAAGGGTATCCATCAACTTATCAATTCTATAATCTTAAAATAAAAAAAAAGTAATAACTTACTCTTACGTCGTGGCGACACTATCGCATGATTAAATCAATTAAATAAATTCACAGTAATTTCGGTATTCAGTTATTAATTAAATATATCTAAAGATTATCTCTTTTAGCTTAAACTGTCTATTCAATTCTAAAAATCAGTTTTTTAATATTGTTTTCCCAAACCTGTACGAAGAGTAACACCACCAATAAGAAAGCTGTGTTAACGTTTGAACGTTTCTTCTGCTTTATTAGTAAATGGAACTAACTCTGATAGCACTGCGCCTAATTACGTTCACGGAGGGATAAGTAACCAATATCATTCTTATCCATAGCTCCATGTAATGCACAACTCCATACAACAGTCTTACCATTGACTATGGTGTGTAGCGGTGACACCTCGGATTTATTGTTCGGTACTCAAATATATCACGTTTTGGTAGAGGTTCATCGTTTTACCATGCATTGTTAATATCAACTTGATGTATGAAACGGTTTCAAGAATTAACAATTTATTACATTTCACATTGGTCAAATGTATAAATTAAAATCTGCAGTGCTGGCCATCGCGGTATTAAAATCATACATTTGTGCAAATGACTATCATAATAATAAACAAATTTAATATGTATGAAATGGTTTTCAAGGATTAGCAATTTACAGCATTTTCAGGTGGGCCCCATTTTACAACTAAGTTCTGCAGAAGCGTACAACTTAGATTTAAAATACAGAAAATTCAAAGGAAAGGTCAATAACTCAAACATGGAGCATTGAATTTTCTTGTAGGTAGATTTCATCATTCTAATATTTATAACTGTAACGGTTTTTAACAATTTAACCCTCTCATCTCTTTTTCGTAATAGCGCCAGAGTTAGGTTGTTTTGGCTAAACAGCTTTTGGGGAGAAGAGGAAAAAGTTAACAAAAATATCGAGGTCGAGGACGATTCAGACGGCAAGTGATGGCAATAACTCGCATCATCCTTTGGACCACGCAGGCTAAAAACAACTTCAAGCTGTTGTTCAACAAGCAGCTTTTTTGGCGTCTTCTTTTTTGTATACATGCTTAGGCTTTGCAGATTGTTTACCGACGACACATCAATAGGAGTATCATGCATGAAATGAGTATTTTCATCGACATGTACATGTTGTAAAAACGAATTTAAAAATATTTGATCTTCGTTGGATTAAACCCCGAAAACAGAAATTGTATTTTTAGTACCAAAGCTACCCCAAGGACTTATCATTCTCTGAAGAAAACAGTACTATCCAATTGTTTGATTGTCATAGGGATCTTGAAGTGACCCTTAGTGTTAATGTTCAGTGGCCTAAACGTACTGATATGGTTAAAACTCGCCAAAAGTCTGACGGAAACATGAATTAATAAAAACAATATGTTTCATCTAAAATCATTTCATGTTTAGGGTGTTCTGATGACGTTAAGGATAACTGTTTTGCAGCTAATTAAACAAAAACGTCTTAAAAGTACCATACTAAAGGTAAATTACTGGTTTGACAACTTAGCCAGCAACAGATCTCTGTACGAAGAGAAGCTTGGGAAAATTGGCACTTAGACAAGAAGATAGATACTTACTCTCTAACAATGTTGCTCCTCCCGCGAAAAAAAAACTCATTACCTTAACAAAGTTGATCCTCAGACATTTAATGACAATAATGACTATAACGAATGAAGGACAACTGATTTCATTATTTTACGTTTTATTCTAAGCCTTTTCACTAATCTTTTATACTGTCTGCTGAAAATCCTAATCCAGACATATAAATGTCTGTATACATGTACAATTGTAAACAAGTAAACATTGTATTTTTCCGCAAAACATATACACATTCGACTATTGTAGAGTTGTTACATTTTATTTGTATGCAATGTATTGTATAATTCGATTACTTTTATTGGAAACCATATTGAGCCGGAAGATCACTTCTTTTTTACAATGCATATTACACCGGCCCCCTACATAGACACAAAAAATAACGGTTTAGTAGTGAATTAGTTGGAATCATAAACTTAGTGATGATTATCAATCAACAACTTTTTATTACTGATATTTCTGAGAAAATTGATATTATGTGGTTCAATTTTTTGAGTGCGACGACGAAGCAATGTTGTATATGCATTTTGTTATGTTTTATCTTTTTTCGCTAATTGTAATGTAACATTGGAATATATCATCAGTACTTAAACCATGATGTCATTAAAAGTACTAGCAACATGTAATATTTCTGCGTGGCAACGGAAATATCTCATACTGAGAACGAAGTTTGCCGAACTCGGAAAATATCATTCTCTTCGACCGAGATTTACCAATTAGTATTTAGTCCTATTTACAACAAACAGTTCTTCGTTTTCATGATTTATGTAAATTTCTGTCTCTAACATACATAACGGTATTTTAAGAGGTTTCTTATGAGACAGCTGAAGAATTTTTAGATACAAAAGACAACAAGTCTACGAAACAAACGTGTTGTAGTCGAAGGGAGAGCGGTAAATACTTCAAATACCATCACACAGGCACTTAATTGTTTCATAAAAAATGTCAGTCCCAATTCTCTTGAAGAAGAGAGAGAGGGAGAGGGACTGGCATTTTCTATGAAACAAGTGCCTTTTTTCCATGTATATTTGGCAGAGAAAAATGTTTGACTGAGTTTAAAGGGTCTCGAAATTTTAACCTAGATGTTTTTAATTTTGCAATTATCCATGCAATTTCTTGTTCAGCCAATAGTACCATGAAATCATATATCAGAGCATCATACTAATCGTTTTCAAGAATAACTTTATCTTCATTTTTCTTTTAAGCATTTGTCTGCTTTGAACTTCTATTTGGCACATGTTAGAGTTTACAAAATGTGTTCGGATGTTGTTATTCATAGTATTTTCTTGACTAAAACCAACTTAATTTTTATTAGAAAAGGAAGGCATACAGTATAAAAAAAGCATACTGCCTTCAGTGGAGGGTGTTATGGTAGATTACCACCAATAGATAAAATATCACATGAAGAGAAAATATCACCCTCGACTCTGTCTTGGGTGATATGTTTCTTCATGTGATAATTTTTCTTCATGCGGTAATGTACCATTACACCCTCCACTTAAGGCAGTATGTTTATATTACAAATGTACCACATGAAGAATAAATATCACATGAAGAGAAAATATCACCCTAGACAGAGTCGAGGTTGATATTTTCTCTTCGTGTGATATTTTTTCTAAGTGTGGTAATCTACCATAACACCCTACATGGAAAGCAGTAAGTATTTTTTTTTTATTTTACTGAATGCCTTCCTTTTACCTTATTACTGAAAAAATAATATGGTTTCTCATGAAAAACCAAGTGTTTTTAGTCGAGAAAATACTAGTAATATGAGTAACAATATCTGAATATAAATTTTGTAAACTCTAACATGTGCCAGATAGAAGATCAAAACAGGCAAAATGTTTAAATGAAAAATGAAAATAAAGTAATCTAAGAGTAATTAGTAACCTGCTTTGATTTATGATTTAATGGTTCAGTTGGCTTAACAAGAGTTTGCACAATCTAAAATAGTAGTAAGTCTTCCTAGGAAGACATGTGTCGCCTGCGTAATAACGCAAAAAAAAATCTAAGTTAAGTCAAACAGGATGTGGGCATTCAAGAGATACTGATACAATATACAAAATTTCAGAAGGTTTGGATGTGTGATTTCTGAGGAAAGTGTGAATGAAATTTTCAAGGAGCAAATATTTTTGTCAAACATAAAGTGGACATTCAAGAGATCCAAAACTCTCTTACACTTTGTAGGTCCCCATGCTTATACTCCATGCCAAATTACAGAAGGCCGGGATATGTAGATCCTGAGAAAAATGTGACAGAATGTTCTAAAAAGTGAAAAAAATTCCAAATCGCGTCAAACGGGAAGTGGGCATTTAAAAGATCCAAAACTCTCTCACAAGGTATAGGTCCCCATATTGGTACCCCATGCCAAATTACAGAAGCCTGGGATGTGTGGTTGTAAAGAAAAATATGAACAATTTTGATGAAGTGAAAAATATTCTAAGCTCCGTCAAACAGGAAGTATGCATTCAATAGATCCAAAACTCTCGTACACGGTAAAGGTCTCCATACTAAATCGCCATACCAAATTTCAGAAGGCTTAGATATGTAGTTCCTGAGAAAAATGCGACAGAAATTGTTGTGACATCGACGCGGACGACGACGCAGACGACGAAGCAAGACGACGACGCAAGACGAAAGATAGTGATCCCTCCATATGTCGCCACCTCGTGAACGCAGGCGACATTATTAAAATTATTTCTACAAATTGTTCCTTACAGTCACTGCATGGTAGATCTACTATGCAGTGAGTGTATGGAGATTGGAGTTCACAATTTAAAACATTTAGGTTGAAAATTTGGAAACCCTTCAAACTCATTCAAAACATTTTTCTCTGTCATATACTCATGGAACACAGAGAGATTTTCCAGAGAGGGAGCGACTAACATTTAAATGCCTGTGTAAGGGAACTTGAAGCATTCACCGCTCTGCCTCCGGCGGCAACACGTTTGTTTCGTAGACTTGCATACTTTCGTATCTAAAAATTCATCAGCTGTCTCTTAAGACACCTCTTGAAATACCATAATGTATGTTAGCGACAGAAACTTGCATAAATCATTAAACGAACTAGTAAAATACATTTGCCTAATGATTGCATTGTAATTTACATTAGAAAAAGACAAATTTTATGGGTGATGTAACTAAAAATTTTGTAACTGTCATTGGATGTAATTAATTATAGTCAAAAACGGTTGACCCCTTCCCTCAGTTTTATTTTCAGACAATCTTTCAATCCTAGAATTTTTTAAGCTTAAAGTTTTAAGTTCCAGAGTGTGACGTAACATGGATAACAACAGTGAATTAAAAAGACAATTGTTCAGAGAACAATTGCAAGGTCTTTCCCCGTCAATGTTATGTTTTGTTACGTCTTATATTTGAAATCTTCTTGATCAGATGCACATTGTGTCCAATATATTTGATTTTCTTTTTCTAACAGTTTTAATCACTGTTTTTACAATAAAAAGACAAAAGATGGCTATGACCTTGACCAGTGACCTTGATGACCTTTGACCTTGAGCTAAAATTGTCGATCTCTTCTTACTGATTAATTTGATATGTAACATGACCATACTGTCTGTAACCATTTAAAAGTTGTAAGCAAAAATACACTTTCCGAAATGCGTCAAGGGCAATAACCCTTTTGGGAGTCATCGGAGAGGTTCAGTTCAAATGAAATAAATGTAGCCCTTGACATGATTAACATTTTTGCTGATATAATTTTCCACCCATCTATTACGGTTTTTGAGTTTATATGCTAACAAGGTCAAAGGTCAAGGTCAAAGGTCTCCGATGACCCTCAACCTGTTACTCAAATTGAAGGTCTTTTCATACTGATCACTTTAAACATATATGTTTATTATATTATCAGAAGGCGTTTTAAAAGTTATTCGCAAAAAACGATTTGCGGAAACGCGTCAAGGGCTATAACTCAAAAAACGGTTCGTCGCACAGTTTTCGTTCAATTAAATCAAATGTAGATCTCAATGAGAGGAACATTTTTGTAATATAATGTTTTCAAAAATTTTTTATCGTTTCAGAGATATCGCGATAACAAAATTTCGAATGGCGGCCATTTGAAAATGGCGGACGAAAATTTTTTTTTGACCAACCAAAAATGTAGATCGTAATGAGAGAAGTATTTTTGCAACACAATGTTTTCATAAATTTTTTATCGTTTCCGAAATATCGCGATAACAAAACTTCGAATGGCGGCCATTTTGAAAATGGCGGACGAACCTTTTTTTTTACCAACCAAAAATGAAGATCTTGATGAGAGGAGTATTTTTGCAACACAATGTTTTCATAAATTTTTTATCGTTTCCGAGATATCGCGATAACAAAATTTCGAATGGCGGCCCTTTTGAAAATGGCGGAAGAAATTTTTTTTTGACCAACCAGAAATGTAGATCTGTATGAGAGGAGTATTTTTGCAACACAATGTTTTCATAAATTTTTGATCGTTTCCGAGATATCGCGATAACAAAATTTCGAATGGCGGCCATTTTTAAAATGGCGGACGAAAATTTTTTTTTGACCAACCAGAAATGTAGATCTTTATGACAGGAGTATTTTTGCAACACAATGTTTTCATAAATTTTTTATCGTTTCCCAGATAAAGCGATAACAAAATTTCGAACGGTGGCCATTTTGAAAATGGCGGAAGAAAATTTTTTTTGACCAGCCAGAAATGTAGATCTTTATGAGAAGAGTATTTTTGCAACACAATGTTTTCATAAATTTTTTATCATTTCCAAGATATCGCGATAACAAAATTTCGAATGGCGGCCATTTTGAAAATAGCGGACGAAAAAATTTTTTTGACCAACCAGAAATGTAGATCTTTATGAGAGGTGTATTTTTGCGACACAATGTTTTCATAAATTTTTTATCGTTTCCGAGATACTGCGATAACAAAATTTCAAATGGCGGCCATTTTCAAAATGGCGAATGAAAAAATTGTTTTGACCAAGCAAAAATGTAGATCTTTATGAGAGGAGTATTTTTTCAACACAATGTTTTCATAAATTTTTTATCGTTTCCGAGATATCGCGATAACAAAATTTCGAATGGCGGCCATTTTGAAAATGGCGGACGAAATTTTTTTTTTTGACCAAGCAAAAATGAAGATCTGTATGAGAGGTGTATTTTTGCGACACAATGTTTTCATAAATTTTTTATCGTTTCCGAGATATTGCGATAACAAAATTTCAAATGGCGGCCATTTTCAAAATGGCGAATGAAAAATTTGTTTTGACCAACCAGAAATGAAGATCTTAAAGAGAGGAGTATTTTTGCAACACAATGTTTTCATAAATTTTTTATCGTTTCCGAGATATCGCGATAAGAAAATTTCCAATGGCGGCCATTTTCAAAATGGCGGACGAAAATTTTATTTTGACCTACCATAAATGAAGATCTTAAAGAGAGGAGTATTTTTGCAACACAATGTTTTCATAAATTTTTTTATCGTTTCCGAGATATCGCGATAACAAAATTTCGAATGGCGGCTATTTTCAAAATTGCGGGCGAAAAAAATTTTTTGACCACAGATTTGTAATAAGACCATTAAAGCTACCTGGAAACCAAATTTTATCGAAATCTGATAACTTTGAGAAATTTGCATATTTAGGGGTCAAAAACGCGTAACCGGGGTCGCGACCCCAATTTTTTTTTTTTTTTTTTTGCATGACAAATCATCCTGAGGATGAATGAAACATTTTCCCCACCTCAGATTTTTTATATCGGTTACGGAGGAGATCTCCTAACAAGGTTTTCGGTGTTTGGGCAGACAATTCCGTTACTAAAATAGATCAGTGTCGTTGGGTTACTTGTGGGGTGCTACTACATGACCAATCCACTAGTTGAAGTATCGAAATGATATGTCGCGTAGTTTTTCCACAGTTGTTGCTGCAGAAGAAGAAAAAAAAGAATAACTAGAAAAATGGTTTTTGGGCCATAGGTCCAAAATGAATGGTCCAATTATTTTTGAGCCCAGTGTCAAATGTAGACCTCAATGAGACAAACATTTTCTCAAATACATTTGATCATCTATCTCTTACAGTTTACGAGTTAAAGCGATAACAAGGCAAAAGGTCATTGGTTACCTTGACCGTAGACCTTTGACCTTGACATTTTTAGATGGCCATAAATCACTTATTAACAATGGTGAAGGTTTCAAGTCTTTAAGACTTATCGTTTGGGAGTATTAAGCATTAACGGAAACTCAAAATCTTTCAAAGGGCAATAACTCACATAAAGAGTCGTTGAATCTCTTCGGACCAAATGTAACAAAGTTGCGTCTCATGACAATGAACATTTTTCTCATTACATGTTTTCAGCCATCTTTTACGGTTTATGAGTTAAAGTGATAACAAGGCCTAAGGTCATCAGTGACCTTGACCTTGACATTTTTAGATGGCCATATATCACCAATTAACAATGGTGAAGGTTTCAGGTCTTTACGACTTATCGTTTGGGAGTATAAAGCATTAATGGAAACTCAAAATTTTTCAAAGGGCAATAACTCATATAAAGAGTCGTCGAATCTCTTCGGGCCAAATGTAACAAAGTTGCGTCTCGTGAAGATGAACATTTTTCTCATTACATTTGATCAGCTATATTTTACGGTTTCCGAGTTTGTCTAATAACAAGGTCAAAGGTCACGGTCAAAGGTCACTGATGACCTTTAACCTGGTACTCAAATTGAAGCTCTCTTCGCACTGATCATTTTAAATAACATGTTTACTATAATATCTGTAAGCGTTTAAAAGTTATTCGCGAAAAACCAATTTGCCGAAACGCGTCAAGGGCTATAACTCAAAAACGGTTCATGGCAGAGTTTTTTTTTCCAATGTATCAAATGTAGATCTCAATGAGAGGAGTCTTTTTGCATTATATTGTTTTCATAAATTCTTTATCGTTTCCAAGATATCGCGATAACAAAATTTCGAATGGCGGCCTTTTGAAAATGGCGGGCGAAAAAAAATGTTTTACCCCAGATTTATAATCAGGGCCATGAGAGCTACCTGGAAACTAAATTTGGTGGAAATCCGACAATTTTGAGAAATTTTCATATAAAGGGGTCAAAAACGCGTAACCGGGGTCGCGACCCCAAAATTTTTTTTTGCGTGATAAAT
>MJUU01018168.1:17958-32991 GCA_002080025.1 Modiolus philippinarum | reverse complement strand
ATCAAGGAATTTATTTGTTTTAAATAATTGAAAAGTTTGTATTCGTAAGGTTATAAAGTTAATTCATAAAGTAATAAAATTAATCAATAAAGTAATAAAGATAATTAATAAAGATAAATAAAATATTCCAAGTAATGTTAGTAATTAAAGATACATTTGTATTCGGATTTTATTTGAATTTGATATTTTTCTGTACATTCTATCTTTCTATCTATTGACTTGTTGTTTGGTGAACCCGAAATAAAATATCGACTGTATATTTTGTTATTACCAGGGCCCAGCCTCGAAAGACCGCATCAGCTGTGAAATCAATCAGTCTGGAGCTAGTTTCCAACGTCAAACAATGTAACCAGAAACAGAGAATTCGTATTTCCACTTTGTGGAGGGAAAGGGGAGACAAGAACAATGCAATGCCGTCTCTTCCCCCTTTTCCTACACAACATAGCATTTTTCAGCATAAAACAGATACCCCTCCTTATCATGATATATCTTTTCAAAATCAAACTAAGATCTGGATTGCCATTATAAGCATAACATTTGGCCTTTTAATATTGTTAATTGTCAGCTGACATGTGTATTTTGTGTCTTCTCCGTATTTCAGCACGGATGCCCCTTATTCGAAGGCCATACGGTCGAAAAGTTGGCCAATTAACCTTCTTTCTTCCTTTTGTCATTTTCAAATGTTTTTAATTTGTATATTTTTGTGAATTTTACCTTTTAATTGCAGCCTACTGCACCATTTGCATTTTGTTCTATTTTGTGCAACGACTGATGTATAAGTGTTTACGTCCAAATTCTGAGATTATATGTTACTGTAAATAACATACTAGTAATACCGAAGTTGCTATTAATTTGTATTCTGCATATGCGCGTTCCGAAATATTATGTCTCTTCAGTGCAGATAAAATCAAAATGGGGAAAATCGATAATACTGAAATATGTGTAAAGAATGATAGAGAACAAATTACCAATAAGATCCAAATAGAAAAGCCAAAATCAGCTAAGGACAGAGCTATGCAAGAGGGATATACACTCCTTAGTTTTGAACAAAATTTTGTTAAATTTAGATTTTGCAAGTTTCCAGATAAAATCGGTTTTCGGACCAGCAGCGAGTTCTGGCTACTGGGTTGATGGAAACCCTCGGGGACTAACAGTCTACCAGCAGAGGTATCTTCCCAGTGGAAATAAATAACATAATACCGAAGTTGATGTTAATTTAGATTCCCCATTTGCGCATTTCGACAAATTATGTATCTTCAGTGCAGAAAAAAATCAAAATATTGGAAATCCATATTACCGAAATACATGTATGTGTAAAGACTGATAGAGAACAAATTACCAATAAGATCTAAATAGAAAAGCAAAAAACAGCTAAGGACAGGTTAAATTGTATTAGTAATCATTAGAAATTATTTTCTTGCATCCCCTTGTTGGCTCCATAATTAATTATAAAATAACATATATACAAAAATATACATCAATGACCTTTCCACACTACTAACGTCTTATCCATGTACGATGTGATGCCGATTTAATATTTTTACACAAAATATTACTCGAGCAGTAGCATAAATTCAAAATTGATACCACAAAATATTAAGAACATCCAGCCAGAGAATTTATATTTTTAACACTTATTTTTTTTTATTCATTCTAACTAGATTGAAATATATATAGAGATACGTAGCGTCGAGTTCGCTATTGCATGACTCATTAGCGTATTTTGATAACCATCATACATGATCCATAGCTATCAACTTCCAGCTGATCCAAGCCTGCCTGAACCCATACAGTATCACTCACAGATAATTCCATGACAGCTTCAACCGTACTGCTTTCCGTTCTTATAAAGATCGAATTGAACATTCCTTCTATTAGAAAGGATCCACATAGAAACTATAATCCTGGTTTCTTGCATTTACATTTTCCGTTGGATGTAAATAAAGATAGATTTGATATACCGACTTTGAACTATTACATTATCGAATTTGACAACATCTCCAATAGCGTATGTAATAGCAGTAGAACGACATGCTGTCCTCGCCACTGAAAAAAACCCAAAACATTCATACATTTTTAGCCCACCATACCCAAAGGGTCAGTGTGAGCTATTGCCATCACTTGGCGTCCGTTGTCTGTCGTCCGTCGTCCGTCCGTCCGTCGTCTGTTAACTTTTCACATTTTCATCTTCTTCTCTGAAACCACTGAAGCAAATTCAACCAAACTTTACAGGAATGATCTATGAAAGGTCCTTTACAATTGTTGCTCAGTTTGTTCCGTTCAGATAAAAACATGGCCGCCAGCGCAAAACTTAGGTTTAGCATTGGACCCTAAGGGAAAAATCACATTTTCATCTTGTGCTCTGAAACCACTCAAGCATATTCAGCCAAACTTTACAGGAATGATGTACTAAAGGTCCTTAACAAAGAATGCTCATTTCGTTTCGATCCAACAAAAAAACAGGGCCGCCAGCACGGAAAATGATTTAACATTGGACCCTATGGGAAAATCACATTTTCATCTTCTGCTCTGAAACGGCTGAAGCAAATTCAACCAAAATTTACAGGAATGATGTACTAAAGGTCCTTAAGAGAGATTGCTCATTTCTTTCGGATCTGACAAAAAACATGGCCGCCAGCACGGAACATGGTTTAACATTAGACCTTATGCGAAAAATCATATTTTCGTCTTCTGCTCTGAAACCACTTCAGCAAATTTTACCAAACTTTACAGGAATGATGTATGGAAGGTCCTTAACAAAGATTGCTCATTTTATTCTGATCCCATAAAAAACATGGCCGCCAACACAGAACATGGTTTAACAATGTACCCTATGGGAAAATCTAGTTTTCATCTTTTCCTCTGAAACCACTGTAGCAAATTGAACCCAACTTTACAGGAATGATGTATGGAAGGTCCTTTACAAAGACTGCTCATTTCGATCCGATCCAATAAAAAACATGGTCGCCAGCGCGGACATTGGATTTAACATTGGACTCTATTGGAAAATCACATTTTTATCTTCTCCTCTGAAACAAATCAAACTTAACAGGAATGATGTACTAAAGGTCCTTTACAAAGATTGCTTATTTTATTTCAATCCGACAAAAAACATGGCTGCCAGCGCGGAAATTAAATTGGACCCTATGGGAAAAGTCACATTTTAATCTTATCCCCTGAAACTGCTGATGCAAATTCGACCAAACTTTACAGGAATGATGTACAGAAGGTATTTTAAAAACATTTTCTCATATCAGTTCGATCCAACAAAAAGCATTGCCTCCAGTGCAGAACATAGTTTAACATCGTAGCCCGGTATGTGAAAACCATACTTATTATTATCTTCTCTGAAACTATTCAAGAAAATTTAACTAAACGTATTGAAGGTCTTTTGTAAAGATTACTCCTTTCAATAGGATCAGACAATAAACATTTATGTCAATGGAGAACATAGCTTAACATTAGACCTCATCGGTAAAATACATGGAGATGGAGATGTTGTCTCCTTGACATTCACCCCATTTCCTTTCTTTTTCATATCTCTTTTTGGTCATGAATGGTATAAAAGCATTTCGTCAGGTGAGCGATACAGGCTCAGTCTCTGAGCCTCTAGTTTTCATAAATATGACCAATGAAAGGATATATAAATGACATTTTCAGCTAGATTCACGTCTTACCGGATTTGACTACCGACTTTGACATTTTCCCGGATTGAATCACCCACAGTGTGACTGGTGCTGTTAACAGAGCAGGACATGCTTACCCTTCCGGAGCACCTGATGTCACTCTCGGTTGCACTGGAGTTCACACTGTGAGTGCCTTTGTTCTGAATGTTGTGGTTTCTGGTTCTGTGCTTTGTGTCTGTCTGGGGTCATTGTTTTTGTGTCTAACGTCATTGTTTTCTGTGTTCTCGTTTTTGCCCTGTCTTTGGACTTCGACTTTTGTGAATTTCACCCCTTTGTTCCTTCGGTATTCTACTGCCGTTGTGACAAAGTCTCTACAAATACATGGTAAGATCAAGCAATGGAACAACACTTGTATAGTCGTTCTTTACATTAATATATACGTATGCAGTCGAAGACCAATTGAGTCAGAGTTTTAGGGTGTGATATATTAGTAATCAAAATCGTCTTTGACCTACAGACAAAGCTGTATTTTAATTTAAATGTTGCATATAGGCAGCATTTCGATGATTACTTCCGGTCAGTTCAACTTAAATTCAAGTATTGGAAAACCTGTGCCGAAATAAGATAAGATAAGATAAGAAAAGATACATTTATTCCAATCAAGGTCCCTCAAGGGGCAATTACAAATAACATTTATAATTCAGACAACAATACAACAAAATTAATGTAACAACAAGTAGATATATATATTTATATATATGTATGCATGTAACCCAGACGAGGGAGTTGTCAGATTTTTTTTTTTCATTTTTTATAATGTACTAAAGGTCCTTAACAAAGATTGCTCATTTCGTTTCGATCCAACAAAAAAACAGGGCCGCCAGCACGGAAAATGATTTAACATTGGACCCTATGGGAAAATCACATTTTCATCTTCTGCTCTGAAACGGCTGAAGCAAATTCAACCAAAATTTACAGGAATGATGTACTAAAGGTCCTTAAGAGAAATTGCTCATTTCTTTCGGATCTGAAAAAAAACATGGCCGCCAGCAAGGAACATGGTTTAACATTAGACCTTATGGGAAAAATCATATTTTCGTCTTCTGCTCTGAAACCACTTCAGCAAATTTTACCAAACTTTACAGGAATGATGTATGGAAGGTCCTTAACAAAGATTGCTCATTTCATTCTGATCCCATAAAAAAACATGGCCGCCAACACAGAACATGGTTTAACAATGTATCCTTTGGGAAAATCTAGTTTTCATCTTTTCCTCTGAAACCACTGTAGCAAATTGAACCCAACTTTACAGGAATGATGTATGGAAGGTCCTTTACAAAGACTGCTCATTTCGATCCGATCCAATAAAAAACATGGTCGCCAGCGCGGACATTGGATTTAACATTGGACTCTATTGGAAAATCACATTTTTATCTTCTCCTCTGAAACAAACCAAACTTAACAGGAATGATGTACTAAAGGTCCTTTACAAAGATTGCTAATTTTATTTCAATCCGACAAAAAACATGGCTGCCAGCGCGGAAATTAAATTGGACCCTATGGGAAAAGTCACATTTTAATCTTATCCCCTGAAACTGCTGATGCAAATTCGACCAAACTTTACAGGAATGATGTACAGAAGGTATTTTAAAAACATTTGCTCATATCAGTTCGATCCGACAAAAAGCATTGCCTCCAGTGCAGAACATAGTTTAACATCGTAGCCCGGTATGTGAAAACCATACTTATTATTATCTTCTCTGAAACTATTCAAGAAAATTTAACTAAACGTATTGAAGGTCTTTCGTAAAGATTACTCATTTCAATAGGATCAGACAATAAACATTTATGTCAATGAGGAACATAGCTTAACATTAGACCTCATCGGTAAAATACATGGAGATGGAGATGTTGTCTCCTTGACATTCACCCCATTTCCTTTCTTTTTCATATCTCTTTTTGGTCATGCATGGTATAAAAGCATTTCGTCAGGTGAGCGATACAGGCTCAGTCTCTGGGCCTCTAGTTTTCATAAATATGACCAATGAAAGGATATGGAGTAATGCACATGTGACAAAGTCTCTACAAATACATGGTAAGATCAAGCAATGGAACAACACTTGTATAGTCGTTCTTCACATTAATATATACGTATGCAGTCGAAGACCAATTGAGTCAGAGTTTTAGGGTTTGATATAATCGAAATCGTCTTTGACCTACAGACAAAGCTGTATTTTAATTGAAATGTTGCATATAGGCCCCATTTCGATGATTACTTCTGGTCAGTTCAACTTAAATTCAAGTATTGGAAAACCTGTGCCGAAATATACCCCTAGTTCATGTATACAAAAATGATTATGCCTAAGGAATTTCGCAACTTCCGGTATAGTGAAAATCGATGAAAAATGGTCGTTTTTTATGAAGATGAAGATTATTCTCAGCGTTCACTGGTAGTACTTAGGAAAAGCCGAAGTTCCATATTACATGTTAACTCTTTGACTGCCCCTAGCGAGATCCATCACTCAGTCTTTGGGATACGCCATTTTTTTTATTTCATTTTATTTCATAGTAAAAAACAGACGTTAATCATCTAATATGGAACTTTTGAGGTTTTTTCCTGAGTACCCCAGCGAGATCAGTCAATCAGTAGTTTGAATCTATAACGCGTTTACGAATGCTAAGGAGAATCCTGATCTGAATAATGCACTAATAAGATGTAATTTATCGAAATGGGGTCATATCTGGAACATTAAAATCTTTAAAAATGTGTGTCACTCAAATTGTAATGGTCAAATTCCTGATAATCTCGAACTCAGTTGGTCTTTTACTTCAGAGCAGTCCGGTGCAAAACATTTTGCGGACCATGTAATGTATTCCTGCCAAGTTTCTCTTTTTACATGTCCCATTTTTGCCACATTTCAGTTAACACTCAATTCATTCAAAGTCGGTGATTGGTGCTTCGTTTGTCAACGGTTTGCCAATTAAAACTTGAATGTTAATTGTGTAAATTGTATGAAGACTTCAAATGATTTAGATACCCCATCAAATGTTTAACTTGATCAGCAAATACTCAAAACATACTACTTTACATGGACTAGAATTCAATCTGAGAAACTAGAAAAATGTGAGCAAAGCTCACTAATATCATACCCCCGCTCCCCGTAAAAAACATCAAATCAAATAAAAATGTATATGATGCCACATAATAGCTTTCAACATTGCAAGGCCCAATCTGTAATGTTCAAAGCCGACAGGTGCATTAAAAAGATACAGGCTCTTTAGAGCCTCATTTTTATAAGATTCATATACTAAGATACAGTAATTTTGTTGATGGTTTGTTCTCTACTTTATCTTATGTTTTTGTCATTTGTGAAATATGTCCAAATTTTCAATAATGCCATGTTACCACAAATAATCACTTTCTTCTATATCAAAAAAAAAATATCCAATTGTCATTTTGATGGCATGATAGCACATTTATTAAGGATATCATTTTCGGGTGGTTTATTGCAAACGTCAAAAAGTTGCAAAACTTTCCCTTATTGACAATCCAAATTTATACATTCTGTTTTTGACCAATCACCTTACCTTAAAAAGACGACACTAGGTTTTCATTGGCACTCGGTAGTTTTCTAACATCTATTCCTCAACTACCACTCGTAGCCGAAGTCGTTTGATCACCTTGTTGCATTAAAATCAGTTCAATCCTTGGACAGGGTAATTTGGAACTTGTCTTAAAACTTCTAATATTTAGGTTTAACATATCAGAGGGTCAAAGTTAAGCAAACGGCATATATGAATATGAAGTTGTAGTGCTAAGCTGTTTTAAGATGAACTTTACATTTTATTTCCTTACCAACATTATACTTATCAGTCGTACGCATTTTTCTATATTCAACTGCGGTAGTGTCTGGCAGCAACTCAACAGCAATTGCAATTGAAAGGGCAGTGAAAAGCAATGATCATCCATGTACTAAGCAGAAAAAAAAAGAATCTTGAAACAGAGTTTGGACTGAAACTTCAAATTTTTCCACAAGGAACTGATATCTATTTAAAAAACCTTTTTTAATGATCGTATGACACGGAATTTTTTGAAGCCTTGATTGATAAGGCGGTCAAGGAGATAACTATGTGTAATGAGAAACTCTGTATAATTTGTGCTACTGTGAAACATACACTCTGTCAGCAGGAGAAGATGGAATATTACTGTGCATGTTAGGGAAATTGGTAATTTTTAGATTAAAATCGTCCCTTTTGTCGCAAATTTTAGTCCCAAGATGACCAATTTCGTCAAATTAGAGATGTAAGTCAAAAAGGGTGTAGATCTAGTGGTTTCTGTCGTTTCCTTTATCTCCAGTTCTAATGGATATCTTAATTGGATCCATTTAGGAAAAGATGCGTCATTGATGTAAAAGAACATCCTCAAGTGAGATTGAAGCATCTAGCATATTTATCTTATAATCTTTTACGAGTCCCTGAAGAAATTTATTTTCGTAAGAATATGAGAAAACAAGTCTGCGAGTAGAGGAGCACAATTAGTGCCCATTGGTATGCCAACTTGCTGTTGATAAATAGCGCCTCCAAATGTGACAAATATATTATCAATTAGAGAATCAAGCATACTGCAGACCTGTTTTTATCGTAGAATACTTTTCCTTTTAAATTGTTTTTTTAATGTGGATTTATAACCTAATTCAACATATTTTTTAATGGGCAAAGGCTTTTTGAATGTTAAGGAGAGCTTCTGAAAAAAAAACAACAAAATCGAATTGAGCATATCTTAATATGAATAATGTACGTATTTTTTTTTATTTCAACTAGATTGCCGCAATCCCAAACAACAGTACACCATTGTCCACCAAAGCAAAAATATTAATCTTCTCTGACACTACTTTGGCAACTGGTACCAAACTTGGTCAAAGCAACTATTTTGTTGCATGGTTTGATCTATTAGAAAATATCAAAGATTACTGACAACACAATACACATTTTACTTTAAAATTTAGCAAATGAATGAATGATCGATTCCTTGAAAAGGTTTCCCTGTATTAAGATATCTGACTTGTGAAGACAAAATGAGGTTAGTTGTTTTCTTGATGTTTTCCTCTTGACAACTTTTGCGATTCAATCAACTTATATGAAATAACTAACTAAAATTTAATTCAATTTTACAGCTACTCCCCACATTTGAGACTGTCCTTATGTCACTAAAGACCCCATACTTGGAAAAGTTATCTTGCTGGTGTTCATTTTGAAAATTGGAAATCTGGCTACAATGTCGGACTAGACTTAACCGCTTTGAAGGACTTTAGTATCCCGTTTGCTTAAAAATAGGTATTGGAAAGGAAATGTATCCCGTTTGCAAGTAGGAATCTATTATGCGGCAATGCGAAGCCGCACCGTATAATAAATTTCTACTTGTAGCCTAACTCACAATGTTAGCTCTTCAGCCGATCATAATTTTTTTTTGTCTTTTGTAAACATGATGAAGCGTTGCAATTGTTAAGATTTGTCTGCTATGTGTAGAATCTGACCGTGACCGACTGACCAATATACAGATTACACAGGTGATGGTGGACTTGTCAATTAAAGCTATAAGGAACGTATCTTCAATCATAACTCCACGTGTTTGGGTTGTTATATATATAAATATTTATTTCAATTGATAATTATATTTGTCACATCTATGATATGTAATTTTTGTGTGTCTCTTACGTAAATAAACCTCATTTATTCATTTATACCAAGTATTGGTTGTAAGGGGTGTGTCTTCGAACGAAAAACCCAAGTGCTTACGCTTATGCATCAACAAAGGCTCGCAAATATTTTTTTCCCGCGTGAACACTGTAATTTGTAGTTCTTGTATGAACCAAACAGTGTTTACAAAATAATGCTTCATAGAAGACAAAGATATGTTGTCATTTGGGAAACATATATCCCATAGAGGTCCAGAAGATCGTGATGTCGACCGTAAAACTTCTGAAGTGATCACTTCAAGTTATGGGTAATATATCCTTGCTTAAGTCGCCTATTTGTAAGTAACCGAGCTCTATCAAGGTAGTCACTGTATAGACCATAGGCCCTTGAGTAGCGAATTAGTTTGGAGATGTATTCTCCATATGCCGGTGCTTTTGGAATGTTGCTATAAAGAAAAGGGAAGTTGACTATTGGAAAAGTGAATTCATCGCACTTGTCATACAGCCTAGTTTGTAGTGTACCTACAAGATGAAGGTCAAGGACTGAGACCGATGTGGAAGTATCTATACTATCCTTAATTTCGAGCTCTTTTGGATAGATAAAATGAAGAAAATCACCAAAGCGGAGGTGGTTTATTGATAAAATATCATCTATATAATGGAAGCTGAAATTAAAGGACTGGATCAGATTTTATCTTTATTTTGAAGAAGCTTTTAGATGAATTCAGCCTCATATGAGTGGAGAAACAGATCGGCTAAAAGAGGTGCACAGTATGTACCCATTAGAGTTCCGATTGTCTGTTGGAAAACAAGTCCTCCATACTGGACAAATATATTGTCGATCAGGAACTCTATCATTTTAATCACTTTTTCCTCTCTATTTTTATTCTGTGATTCTGAGTCGTATTTAACAAAGTATGCTTGTTCTCTGCCTCTAACAATGCACTTATATCTTCGTTCGCCGTTCTTACAAGAGAAACGTCTATGAATCAAATCTTTCAGCCATGATTTTAGTTGTTCATGAGATGTGGTAGTACGGAGAAGTCAAAAGTTTTAATGCTGTTATCAGTGTGATAATGATCTCGATTTTAAGATGGGGGTAATAACAAAATTACCGAACAGAGTGGTCAAGAGCCGAAGTCTATGAGACAAAAAAACAAATCAGGTAGAAACCACCGTCAAAATTGTCGACCGCAATGGTTCTGACTAGGTACAGGCATTTCATAAGATGTCAAGCAGATCTTAAGAGTTTTTTAATTTCCACATTTCATTTACACCAGTTCTTGAAAAGCTAGTAGCACCATATTTTTGAAGGCCCTCATTTACGACTGTCAAAGTGTAGGTAAATAGCCCAGAAAGAGGTTTTGTAGAACATTTTGTAGATCCATTGATGTACCGTTGTTTTTTGATGGGCATTTGTGTAATTTTGGTTCCCAGTACAAGGAGGGGAGATCAGTGTCTTCATCTTTGATTGAAATCCCAAAGGAGAGCAAATTAGATTTATGGTTCTGTAACATCTCCTCCTTAGACAGAGTAGTAGCTGTATAGGTTGCCTAAATAGGTATTTTCCCCCAATATTCAAAACATTTTATTTTTTGACAAATTCCAACCCTAAAAAACTTCTTGACTAAATCGGAACTCAGATCTAGAATCTGAAGAATGAGGCATTTTTCTTTAATTTTTGGCAGCGTGATTGTAATGTTCAGACGATTTGGGCATTTTGATTTTGACTGCATAATCAAATGCTGATGCTGTGGCAAATTTTCAAAAGTGGACTAAAATGCAAAGCTTTAAGATGACACTTGACAGTAATTTAGCAAAAAAAAATTTTCTAGCTCGCAATAGAAGATTTCTGAAACATAAACATCAGGTGTACTGTTTTCATTGGTTGCTTTTCTTGCAGTTTTCGAATCGTGCGTATGTGGGGGAGAGGGGTAAACATTCGTTTTTGTGAAAAACACACTTTTAGTTGAAACTTTAAGAATATTTACTGAAAACACTTCATACCTAATATGACGGACGGACGGGTAGGGCTTAAAAATGTGCCATTTTTCGTTTGGTTGCATATAATATGGTCGCATTTTCCCGCTTCCCGAACAATAGTCTCCATTCTTAAAATTAAAGTCATTATTCAGTAACATTCAAACAAGAAAAAAAGTTCTGGCTCGGGCATTAGTATATGTTTTTAAAGAGAAGGATATCAAGTACACGAACAATTTCAAGTATATCAATGTATAGTAAAATTATAATTCCACTAAGTCGAATGGGAGAGAAAAATTGAAACGCCAATAATTTGTAACCAAAGATAAGATGTCTTTTGTCTCTTTATGCCATGTCTCTTGACTTTGATTTTCTGAATTAACGCGTCTTTTGTTCCTTTTTAGCTCACCTGGCTATAGTGTGAGCTTTTGCCATCACTTGGCGTCCGTCGTCTGTCGGTCCGTCCGTCGTTAACTTTTCATTCAAAGATCTTCTCCTCTGAAACCACTGCGCCAATTTAAACCAAATTTAGTCACAAAAGTCCTTGGGTGGTCCCCTTCAAAATTTGTGATTTTTATGACCGTACCTCGTCCAAGATGGCCACCAGAGGAGAACATAGTTTAACATAGGATCCTATGGGAAATGCATTCAAAGATCTTCTCCTCTGAAGTTGCTTGAACAATTTTAACCGAATTTAGTCACGAAATTCCTTGGGTGGTCCCCTTCAAAGTTTGTCCTTTTTATGACACTTCTTCATCCAAGATGGCCGCAAGCGGAGAACATAGTTTTAACATAGGACCCTATGGGAAATGCATTCAAAGATATTCTCCTCTGATCCTCTGAAGCCCTTTGAAAAATTTTAACCAAATTTAGTCACAATAATCAATGGATGGTCACCTTCAAAGTTTTTGATTTTTATGACCGTACCTCATTCAAGATGGCCGCCAGCGGGGAACAAAGTTTATCATAGGAATCTATGGGAAATGCATTCAAAGATCTTCTCCTCTGAAGCCGCTTGAACAATTTTAACCAAATTTGGTCACAATAGTCCTTGGGTGGTTCCCTTCAAAGTTTGTGATTTTTATAACCGTACCACATCCAAGATGGCTGCCAGCGGAGAACACAGTTTAACATAGGACCCTATGGGAAATGCATTCAAAGTTCTTTTCCTCTGAAACTGCTTGAATAAATTTAACGAAATTTAGTCAGAATAGTTCTTGGGAGGTCCCCTTCAAAGTTTTTGATTTTTATGAACGTACCTCATCCAAGATAGACGTTAGCGGAGAACATAGTTTAACATATGACCCAATGGGAAATGATTTCAAAGATGTTCTCCTCTGATGGCCCTTGAACATTTTAACCAAATTTATTCACAATAGTCCTTGTGTGGTCCTCATGAAAACTTGTGATTTTTATGACTGTACATCATCCAAAATGACCGCCAACTTGGAACAAATTTTTACATAGGACCCTATGGGAAATGCATTCAAAGATCTTCTCCTCTGAAACTTCTTGGACAATTTAATCAAATTTAGTCGCAGTAGTCCTTGGGTGGTCCCCTTCAAAGTTTGTGATTTTTATGACCGTACCTCATCTAAGATGGCCGCCAGCGGAGAACATAGTTTAACATAGGAACCTACGGGAAATGCATTCATAAAGTTCTTCTCCTCTGAAACTGCTTGAACAATTTTAACTAAATTTAGTTACTTTAGTTCTGGGTGGTCGCCTTCAAAGTTTGTGATTTTTATGAACGTACCTCATCCAAGATGGTCGCAAACAGAGAATATTGTTTAACATAGGACACTATGGGAAATGCATTCAAAGATCCCCTCTGAAACCCCTTGAACAATTTTAACCAAACTTAGTCACAATAATCCCTGGGTGGTCCCCTCCAAAATTTGTGATTTTTATGACCTTACCTCATCCAATATGGCCGCCAGCGAAACATAGTTTAACATTGGACCATATGGGAAAACATGCAGAGATTTTCTCCTCAGAAACTACTGAGCCAATTGGAAGCAAACTTGGCAACAATAGTCCTTGAGTGGTCCCCTACAAAAAAAGTTGTTTTTCTTGTTTTTAAATATTTTTTTAAGTGTAAGTACACGAGTGAAGGAATTACAATTGACCACTTTAGTGCTTTTGTATTGTGGCGTTCTTGTTCATTTTGTTTATTTGTTTTGTCTTTGTCATACTGTCTCGATTCGTGTTGCTGTGAATTGCCGTGATGTTGGATTTATGATTTTAGAATTGCCCCCTTTCCTTTTCTTGCTTCGGTATTCGTTTGCCGATGTATTTCGCAACAATTCATCGTATTCCTAAATAAAATTGCTCAAACTCAGTTCATATATACTCTTCCACATATCTTGAACATTCAAAAACATGCCGAACATGGTGTTGTATTTTTGAATTGGTCCATTTTTTTTATATTTCAGCAGTTATTACGATCGGCACATGTATAAACAAATCAGTCGAGCTCATGTCACAGGTTTAGAATGGTCATTTAAAATAATTGAAAGTTGATTTGGATCATTGTGTGATACAATAAATTCAACATCTTTTTAAGTAAAGTTGTTGAACAAAATGTTTGATTTTATCTAACTAACTTTTGATGTTTTAGATAAATTCTAATTTCATTCAAGGGTTCATTTAAACAATCTAGTGCTATAAATCCTATATTTAATGTAAATAGCTTGGAAGAAATTTAAAGTTAAGCGTTATTTCTATGTAAAGTGGTCATTACATTTGTTTGTAATCCATAATTCGATAAGTTTGAAATAGTGTTCAATATGGTTATTCAATTTTTGTGTACAAAGTTACCTCAACAATGTTTGTTGTTGGTAACCAACTTTGGTAATTAAGCTTTTAAAATTTGTTGTTAAAGGACTCCGTTTGGACTTTCCAACGAGAGCAAACGTCAAATATTGTACCTTATATATTATTGTTTTACTTTGGAATTAAATTCGAATTTGGACTTGTCCATTTCGTAAAATTTATTGTATTATTTGTTGTTTGTGGATATTGCCGACAAAGGATCTTCACAGATCACCCAAGGCCTATACGGCATTTTATCATTATGATATTTGGTGATAAAGTAAAGAGACTGTCAAAAGCATCGAAGTCATAAAGACATTTCATTGTCACAAATTCCATTGTTACAATTGCAAAAGCTTATCTCGGGAACCTTTGTGAATTGACTTTTCAAATTTTGTTAGAATGTTAGTCTCTATAAGTACTTGTGCACCTCCTATTTTCAGATTGATTCATTATATTCTGTTTATTACTCATACATTGGAGTGTGGGAAATAAAAAAGTTAGAAAAAGAAACATGAAATATTGCAGCTTTTTTCCATACTTATCACATAGTGTTAATACCCTTGTTTATTATACCCCCCGCAACGAAGTTGGGGGGGGTATACTGGAATCACCATGTCCGTCCGCCCGTCTGTCCGTCCGTAGACATTTTTTGTCCGAAGCTTATCTCGGGAACCTTTCTGAATTGACTTTTCATATTTTGTCAGAATGTTAGTAACTATAAGTACTTGTGCACCTCCTATTTTCAGATTGATTCATAAATTTTCAACAAAGTTAGCACTTTGTAGATTTCTCCTACTTAGAGTCTATATTGAAAATTTGTCCGAAGCTTATCTCGGGAACCTTTGTGAATTGACTTTTCAAATTTTGTCAGAATGTTAGTCACTATAAGTACTTGTGCACCTCCTATTTTCAGA
>MJUU01018168.1:5954-17844 GCA_002080025.1 Modiolus philippinarum | reverse complement strand
TGATTCATAAATTTTTAACAAAGTTACAGCACTTTGTAGATTTCTCCTACTTAGAGTCTATATTGAAAATTTAAAAGGTAGGCTAAAAAGGTTTCCCCAACATTTTCCCTATCGAGTAGCAAAACATCTCTCTGATAAATAGTTCTAATGAGTCTATGTCTTATCAAAGAATTTCTCTGTGCCTTCCTCTTATTTTAAGTTGCCTCAAAGTTACGGTGGACTATTGGAGTACCCCCATGGTACGTTTCTACGTCTGTAACTGTGCAGGGTAGGATCATCAACAAGAAGCGGGGGGTATAAATTTGTGGCCCATCAGGCCACAGTTACATCTAGTTCAATAACTAAATTAATTTTGTTAAATTAATCGGTATCATATGTATAACTGGTACATAGAGACGTAAAAACAATCAAGAAATTTAAAGACATCACAACCCTGCTTATATACTTATATAAGCATGCCTACTTTATTTTTGTTATTGTCATACATGAACCCCAGCTATCGACTTCTGTATGCCCACTTGTTTGTACCCATAAAGTGTCACCAACTGCTAATTCTACAACAATTACAGTGGTACTCCTGTCATAACTCTCATGAATATAAGTACCTAATAGGTTGGTCCCATTCTTGTAGAAATAAAAATATTTTCCTGCTGTATTAGACAAGATCCACACGGACACTAGATATAACCCAGGTTTCTCACATCTGAATTTTCCACTGGACTGGAAGGAAGATGTATCTGTTATACCGACCTGTACTTTTATTAAGTCAAACTTTACAACATCTCCAGAACTATAGATATGATCATTATTACTACACGAAGTCACTGTCACTGAAAAAGAAATGGATGACATTCATCGTATTGTCATTATAATTTGTATACCGTTTTATCATAAGTGTATCAAAACTGAAAATAGTAGCTGTTATGAATTGGCAGCAAAATGTTTCGAAATTCAAGAAAAAAAATTGATTATGAACTTATGATAACATTTAACTAACAGTAACCAAGACATTTAAAAAAATTTATTTAAAAAGAGACTTTATATGGAGATGAAGTCGACGTTATGTAACGATAGTCCTGCAACAGCAGGTCCAGATTAGTTATAAAAGATTATTGCAAAGACTCTGTAAAACTCCGAGAGATCATTCTCCAGGATCTTGCGAACGCCAAGTGTAGGTAGGGTTGGTTTTGGGACCATAGATACCGGGGTCGAATGTCCGTGACGCCTTTTTTGTAATCATAATGGGTCAAATCATGCTTCACAATCAAAGGGTCCAAGGGGTAACAGGAAAAGATGTTAAGAATAATGCAAATTCAAAATGAATTCGTTTTCTTCAACGGTAAAGGTTATCTACAAAAACTGACTATTGATTGCCAATAATGTTCAATACTCTACTCTATGAAATGCATGTAACTGATTTGCTTACGGATAAATGACAAAAAAGTTTTTAATTGGTGTTGTTTGAAGTAAAAAATGGGTCAATTAATAGGATGTGCCCGTGCCTTTTGGATACTGTTTTTCTTTATTTAATAGTGGTTTTGATACAACAAAATATATGAAATTACAAACCATGGATTTTTGTTTAAGGGACCGACCATTTAACTTGAAAGGGGGGGGCTATGGTTTTTTTTTCTAAAAAAATATTTTGGATCTGATTTTATGTGAAAAAAATATTTTGGCTGCCAAAATGATGAAAAAAAAATTTTCTGAATGAGGCTTTCTGCCCCCAAAAATAAAGTTAATTTTGAAAAAAAATATTTTGTTGGTACGCGAAAAAAATTTTCTGTCCAGAAAAAAAAACCATACCCCCCCCCCCCTTTTCAGGTTAAATGGTCGGTCCCTAATTTAACTCCTGTGAACATGAAATAGATACCTGGAAATAAAAGTCTCATTGAATACTGTATTAGCATATTTTCTCTGCAATCTAAACTTTTATCGGAGTTCTAAATGCCTTTGAGTGGTTTAGAAAATTGTTTGAACACAAAAAACGTTTTTTTTTAGAATTTGATAGCACTTAATTCCATAATTTTATAGTAAGCCGCAAAATTAAATTAATGCGTGTATCACCCAATTCAAAAACAAACCATTTCTTAATCCTAGTTCTATAACATAAAACCTCCCATTTCATGTTCATATTTATTTATCATTTTCATCGGATATTTTCATTTTTTTTTATTTCGACAAAAATTTAAAAAAAATGAAAATATCCGATGAAAATGATAAATATGGACATGAAATGGGAGGTTTTATGTTACAGAACTATTCTTAATCCCAACAAGTACATGTGTATTTTCTTGATAATAAAGTATATTAGAAAAAAGAAGGGAAACGGGGAATGTGTCAAAGAGACCACGACCCAAAGGGGAGTAAACAACTTAAAGCCACCATAAGATCTCCAATGAACGGTGAGGAAACCCCACAACCAACGGAAGGTCGGAGTCGGCCCCTGAATAAAGAATAATCATGTTCAGCGAAATAAACACCGTTCTAGACTCCTATAGACATAAAGTAAACTAAGTAGAAAACAGACAAGACACAGAAAGGCTTAATAAATTTCCCGACTTAGGACAGGCGCAAACCTTCCCCCTATAGCCAATGAGATAAATAAAAAAACAATCGTAACAACTAACAGGACTGCGCCAAATGTGACAAATAAAAAAATGAAATAACAAATAACTGACATGCCAGCTCTCTAGAGCCATTACCAACTTACAAATAAAATTATGTATCCTCAGTATACAGCTTCAACCAAGACCCCTTCCTTTGAGGAGTTTAGCATAATACTTCTATGCATACACCAGAATACATAACCCGTGTCCATGCAATACCGATTTTAGAAATTTAGAATGTGTTTAGTTATGATGCAAAGACCCTATCAAAATAATAAATGTTAATACCAAAGAAGGCCATACGTAATGACTTGACGACAATACCGTAATTATAACCCAAATGAATAAGACGATTTAAAGGTTTGATAAGTTTGTTAAGCGAGTTTTTTACACTTATGTAAATTATTACCGTAAAATAAGGGATGTGAAATACCAGCCTTGATTAAATGTTTACAGGTTACATTGTATTTATGAACTAAGTCTTTATATCGATGATAAAAAGTAAACGCTTTAACTAGAGTATGATAACGAAAACCCTGATGTAATAGTTTTTCAGTTATGAAAAGATTCCGTTCATTAAAATCGCAAACGTTATTACATACTCGAGCAAATGGAACAAGTTGAGATATGTAAACACCATATGATGGCGCTAATGGAGCATCGCCATCCAGGAATGGATAATAAACTACGGGAAAAGAAAAGTCGTCCACTTATCATAAATTTTAGTATCTAATTTACCATTCGTAATATCAAAATTGATGTCTAAGAACGGGCAATGATGATTATTAGAATTGGCTTTATTCAAAGTAAGTTCTTTAGGTTAGATGTCCTTATAATACGTATTGAAGTCGTCATTATTTAAAGTTAAAATATCATCCAAATATCGGAAAGTGTTGTTAAACTTTTCAATTAAATGCTGTTTGGATGTGTATTTGTTGATGTTGGTCATAAACTGAGATTCCTAGCAGTACAAAAAGAGGTCCGCTATAAGTGGTGCACAACTGGTACCCATAGGAATTCTTATGACCTGGCGATAAATAGAGTTAAGGAAACGAATAAATATATTGTCAAGTAAAAAGTCAAGTGCTGAAATCATTTCAAAACAAGTCCAATTGATTGAGTTCCTTTGTTTTGTATTACTAAAATGTGTTTTAAAGGAATTAGAACATATATATTCACAATCGGATTTTTTGAATGCCCATGGAATAAGACGTCTGAATTTTTCCTTTATTAGATTATGTGGTAAGGAAGTATAGAGGGTAGAGAAATCAAAACTTTCAAGGGATTCAAAAGGGGCATTATAAGCATTCAATTTATCGAGAACTTCCAATGATTTTTTACACTCCAAAAACGATTCATGATACAACTGCTTTCATATACTTTGTTACAAAAATGTATAACAAGGTTTTTAAAAGCAGTCAACGTATTAGTGAGTATAATAGTATAACATGAATATAACGTGAAAGGACAACAAAAAATTATTTATTGTTACTTGATATATGATTTTATATCATTTAATCCTAAAAGAAAATTTAAAAAAATATATCAGTTTTAGGGAGTACAAGCTACAGTTCTCAGAAGTTTTAAAATTGTCGTGTTTATCCATTTACACAGGGTTTAATATTTTTGCACAAAATTACATTCTGTTGGCCATTGGTGGCTTTCAATTGCATAAATAGGTATACAGACATATATAACAATTTCAAATTATGTTTTCACATATTTTAAGGCGTATATGCAGCTAATAGGAAACGAAAGAAAACTCTAGAAAGAACCTTTTCCGGCTAAAACTTTAACTCCTTATATATAAAAAATTCTTAAACTGATTTTCAAATTTTTCTGCCAATGAGAACAAAGATTTAAAAAAAAACAAAAAACAAAAAAAAAAAAGAAAAAAAGCAGGCAAAAGATTTCTCAGTTAAATTACAAATTTGCTGCCACTCATACTGACTTAAAGTAGTTGCGCATCTGATAAAATTGTCATTCACCATTTAAATGTTGTCAAAATGGTTAATTTAACGATAAAAAAAATTTCAAATATAATAAGCAAAATTATGCCCTAAGCATGCAAATTATATCAAGTTAAAAAAAAAAAAATTAAAAAAAAAAAAAACTCTTTTTTTAGGGAAATATCTATACAGATATAGACAGAGAACAAATGTGGACCCTAATAGATGTCTGGCCCTTCCCTGCTTCTCCGCTAAATTGTTTTAAAATTTCAGACTGAACTTATTTAAAAACAAATGCTCACCAAAATGGGAAACTGATGTCAAAAACAAAATCAATATAGCAGGCTATCATAATTGATACATAGCGAGAAACTGACTTAACATGCTCACTAGACCGACAGAATGAGGTCACAGACAAAACCATACAGCCGAACTATCATGTACTACCAACAACCAACCAATGTACCAAACATCATTGACTAACCATTTAGTTACTGAGAAACTGACATAATCATATACTTTATCATGTTTATTAGACCATGAGATTAAGGTAAAAGTCAAAAATTATATGACGAACAGTCATGTACTACCCAAGAGCATTCTACATACCAAATACTGTTGCCTTACCACATACAGTTATTGCAAAACTGCTCGAATAGAAAAAAAAATAATCATGTTCACTAGACCATGAAATTGAGGTCGTCAAAAGCAATATTGCAGACTGTTAAGTATTAACCAAGACCAAGCTATATACCAAATATATAGATAATAGTGTTGCACGCAGCTCAGTCATATAATATGATTGACTTACCACCTACGGTTATTGAGAGTCCTAATCACAACAACTTTGCCTGGACACTGGACCGTGGAATTGAAGTAAAGGTCAAAAGCCATATGGCAGACTGTCATGTACTAACCAAGACCAAGCTACATACCAAATTCATTGATATACCACTTACAGTTCATGAGAAACAGACCTAAACACAAAACCTTAACCTGGGCACTGGACCTTGTAATTGAGGTTATGGTCAAAAGCCATATGGCATACTGTCATGTACCAACCAAGACCAACATATATATGCCAAATATCATTGGCCTACCACTTGTATTTATTGAGAAACAAACCTAATAACAAAACCTTAACCTGGGAACTGGACCGTGAAATTGAAGTCAAGGTCAAAAGATATATGGCAGACTACAATGTACTAACCAAGACCAAGCTATATACTAAATATCGTTGACCTACCACGTGTAGTTATTGGCAAACAGACTTAACCTGGGCACTGGAACGTCCAAGTCACATGATTTTGTGTCTGCCAAATTCGGTTCGATATAAGCTACCCATGGACCAAACATTATTTTCCTACATCAAGGGGTTCTATAGAATAACTTGAGTTTAGGCCATAGTCGCTGCCACCGCCGTCGTCACTGCTGTCATACTTGGCACTAATATGTCTCTCTTTCCATATGAATTTCGTCGCGGTCGAGACAAAAACCAGACTTTCATGCTTTTTTTCAAAGATATGATCGGAGGCATTTCCGAAGTGATTTATTTAACACACTCTGTCCTACATTTTTAACAAAATCAATAGTTTTATATATTTTGAAAATACTTTAATTTTATTTTCTCCCAACATAGACTTCATTAATAATGTTAAAATCTTGCTATTTTACAGGAAAAAGGAGTTAGATGAATCGATAATTTTTTTAGTTAATTTTAGGAGTGAGCTTTAATCCTTTCAGTCGCAAAAAAATCTATCGTTTTGTGTTTGTGTCGCGTTCTGTAAGCAGAGCTGACACATTGGGGCATAGGGGGTTACTATCCGTCGTCTTGCGTCATCGTCGTCAACTGTAGGTTTTTGAATCAGTATCTCCTTCAAAGGTTTTTGAATCAGTATCTCCTTCAAAGCTATAAGTCCGATTCCAACCATTGTTCACATGGTCTAGTTCTACACCTGATATTTTACAGAATTTAGAGGTTCACTGAGCCAAATACCGGTAGCTCAATTGTTAATACCCCTTATTACTCTTCAACTCTATCACATTTGTAAATCAGATTCTAGCCAAACTTGCAGAATATGTTATTCACCTGGTCTAGTTATAAAATTTTGAGCTCACAGATTTTGGAAGTTCAAGAAGCTAAAATGGCTCATTTGTTAATTCCGTCTGTTAATTTTCGTCAAAACTATACTCATATTCCAAACAAACTTGCAGGATATGTTTTTCAATTGATCTAGTTGTGTACCTGATACTCGAAATTTTGATTATACAGATTTCAGAGGTTCACTGAGCCAAAAATGGTCCAGTTTTTTTTTTAATTCGACTCATTCAAAACTTTAAGCCATTTTCAAAAAAAAATATACAGGAAAATCATTCGGTCTGCTCCTCTGTTTCAGCATTTACAAACAATGAAACAGTTCCGGTTATTAACCCAACACGTCAAGTGTTGATCATTTCATTGTTTATCTGATGTCGCATTCATCCTGAACACTTTTAATATTTAGATTACCAGGCCATTGTTTTCTGTGACACTACAATAATTCTGTTAGAATAAAATGTATTTAAGGGTTTAAGTTGTGTATTGTTAGTCGGCCGTTCGAGTGATGACCGGAAGCGAAGAGTGATCGTACCTCCACTTGATGGGAGAGTCCCAATTATTTTTACTTGCTATAACAACTTAGTTAAGAGGTTGCAAGGGGGTTAACTGTTATTGTGTTATTGGTTAAAATTATCTGTTTTTTTAGGTCCAATTCCCAGTTATCTGTTATTTGAAGAATCAGTTTGCTGTTATCAAGAAAATTTCAATTCCCTGTTATCTGTTATTAGGAAAATCAGTTCGCCACTGTTATACTGTTATTGGAACCTCTCTTACCTCTTTTGTCTCTGGACTGTGATTTATGTAATCTTGTGCTTTGTTCCTTCGGTATTCTACTGGCGTTGTTTTGTTACCCCCTTTCAGTCAATTGTGATACTAACGGGCTTCCGTGTTTTTTTCATATTAAGAACTACCTAAATAACAAGCTTGAGATCAAGGAACCAAAATGCAATTTACACAAGACCATAAATGGAGTGGACTCACAGTGAATGTTTGCTAAAAAACAAATACTATTTTATAGACAACGGCTAAGGTTACATTAATTTTAAACGATCTATTTTTTCTAATGTCTGAAAAAGAAAAAAATATAAGTAAAATAAGGGATATATAGGCATAATCTTGAGATAAATAAATCCATAAAAATTAGTGAAAATTCTAAATGAAGGCATTGAGAAAAACAGGCTTTTGTCTTTTTCTAGAAATCAAATAACAAAATACCGAGTTTCAAACTATTTTTGAAAAATTACTATACAGACATATGTAAATACCTCATTTTTCATAATAACCTTTTCTTACAAATTTGCAATATAACTCAACATTTTAATTAATGATGGTAGAGGGTCAAGAAAGATGTCACAATGATTGTGACATTTAAATATTTAAATCTAATGTTCATCTGCTTCAGAAAGAGACATTTAAAACGGCGCGGTTTCTTTGCGCACTTTTGCATCATCATTTGCCCATATTTTCATATACTCGATCAGTGCATACTATCTATTCCAGAGTATATAATTGTTTTTGGGTACAGATCACAATGTCATGGCGTAGGAAATAGTTCGGTATTTGGCGACTTTTTATCAGTTTAACTCACCCTAGATCAATTATCTGAAAACAAATAATTTAAGAAGTGTATTTTTACTAATGATTTGAAGCGATTTGTTCATGTTTTGATAGTTAATACTATAAATATTCATACACCACCGCTTCCTCAGTATCAGGCGGACATGCATTGATATTATTGATTGTCTATTGATCGTTATGTAGTATAGTTATCTTTCTTTAAATTCTGTGTTTTTAAAATTGACCAATAATTATTATATTTATGATTACATCATTATTATTTTAATACTTTATCTTATTAAAAAGTATATATTTTCATTAAATAGAATAATATATGGATATGATGGTCTTTAAATTCCTAATTTTGTTAATCTAAACTTCTACTAAGAGAACTTACATGGAAATATTAATTTTTTATATTAGTAATGTTATTATTCTTCTCCAGTACATAATATATTACACTATAGCATAGCCTTTAATTCGAGATACTGAATTTTCAAGAGTGTTCAGGGCTACAGTTTCATACCTATTTCTGTAATACAAAATAGTATGAAATCTTATTAATGGAATAGGTTTAATAAAAGTAATTCCTTACTTATATATTTATTTGAACCCAACAATGGTTTAGTATATACCACACCCGAATCACGTAGCAGGCGACCTAGTCAAGCCACACTTGGTGTCAGTCCGTCACTATTGTCATCACTGACGTACGTCGTCTCCTGCTACACTTAATATAAATAGCACAAATGATGCGTATTTTTAGATTTTTATTTACTGAGCAGGGCACATAACACCAATTAATATTCCATAGGCTCCAACTCTATGTTAATATTTCACTTTTTATACATAAAATTGTGAATTTGTTATGAAATATCTTAAACTCTAGTGTAATTACTATATAATATTTAAGAACAATAACTTACATTTTACGTGAACACTATAATCCATGTCAAGACCACATGTTAGAGCTACCTTAAAATGAACATAACGAGAAGACCGTGTTGCCTTGTATGTTTAAATGTCCCTGACCTTGCTGCTTATAATTGTTATTTATTTAATCATTGTCACTTTGTATTGATATATTAAATGTTTATTTGACCTCTTGTACGCTGTTTGTGTCTGAGGATTATAAATAAAGTATTTGTTGTTGTTGTTGTTGTTGTTGAGTTATACCATCCATTTCTAAATTTTGTTGGTACATATGTGTTAACCCTCAAAACGTGCAGAATCGGGTGAAGTAACTACCATTAAATTGTTGGAGTAGCATGTCAATTTCAATTGTCTGGGATTTAGTAAACCCTGAAAAAGCAGTTCAAACGGTCAGTTAGTGATCGTTGTACAGCTACGAATAATTGAGTATTTGTGGTTGTCCATATTTCAAAAACGAGAATCAGAAAAAAATGAAAGGATATGGAGTGAATGTACATGTGACAAAAACGCACACGATACACAAAGAAAACTCCAGTTTATCAAGGACGGGGCTTTTATTCCTGTCTACATCTTGATGTCAGTTAACTTATAGCATCACAGTTTGAGCGGAATTTTTCATTATGAATATACATCGTATATCAATTTATTATTTTTAGAAATAAAAGATATGGCCATGTCTTTTCTCTTAAAATTCTTAATCGTTCCGTATAGCATTAGTTCACTTTGAAAAAAAATGTGTAATGTTTAAAAATCATATTATTATTATTATCTATAATGATAATTAGAATTGTGGAAAAAAAACAAACAGCAAAACAAAACTGAAATAGAAAAGACCCCTATGCTCGTAAATATCAAATTAGTGATTGTATTACATGTTTAGAGAATCCTTTGTAAAAACCGGTAATACCACGCGTGTGCGAGACTTCCCGTGAGGTAAGTCGATTTTTAATTCCCAAAACATGTAATTATAATTAAAACATTAACTTTACCATATTTTTGTTTGTTTGAAAATGATCCTTTTCAAAATTGTACAGGTATTACAGGTATGTGAACAATAGAGTATCTTTGGATATGGGTTTACCCATATCTTATCTTGTTCATTTTATTTGCGCACATTTTTCATTTCATTTGCGCAGTTTTTGTCATTTCATTTGAGAATATTTTGTAATTTCATTTGGACGCATTTAATAACTGTATTTGCGCTCATTGCTTTCTTTTGTTTTTAGTTAAACTATACGTCTTCCGAGAGCCTAACATTTTTCCGTTGTCCCCCAGCTCACAACGGGAGTGGGTTAAGCAGGATATATATTTATAGTTCGATGTTAAATTCATCATCAGATAAGAGCTAATTGGACAATAAAATCCTCCACGAACGAGCTCGTGCATGCATTCTAAAAAACGTACGTTCATTTTTCCGGTGTAACATCCGCGGCGCTAATTATCACTATTACAGAAGTCCACGGCAATTGTTCTCATCTTTGCAATTAAGTTGATTGAGCATAAAATTTGCTCAGAGGGATGTCTTTGATGTAAGAGGGGAGGTAATTTCATAGCATGGAGAATTTGGTGTATCCTCGTGTNCCCTCAACTCATCCCCACACATTAACTCCACATCCGGATACTTGATCCTCCGGTTAAACTTTTGTATAGGGTTGAGCTGTAATTTTATTTTCAGTTTGAACGCTCTGAACCAAGTATGCACATGTATTTATGTTTTATTTTCCTTTTATTTCATCCACACAAAACAAAAACATCATCCAAAAAAAGGTAGTCGGCCGGGCTACCCTTAGTTTACCAGTCCAGTGACCAAACCACTCGGCTAGGCCGTCGTTCTTAGTGTAGTCTGTAAAAATCAGGTGTATATTGTGGGAATCAAATTATGAAAACGCGGTCAATTTGTATATCAGTATACAGAGTACAGAACCTTGTTTTATTACGGTTTTTCTTGTATTTATTCCTATTAGATTTCGTAAAATTTGTGTAAATTAAACAGATCGTTTTTCTGCAAATTTTTTTTCAGCGTGGAATAAAGTAAAAATCTATGCAAATTTGTCGTGACGAGGTAGCACCTTCCGCCGATTACTGCTCGTCAAGATTCAAAATGTTTTGATATTGTAACGTTCAGTCTTGTATGTTTGTCAAAAACATCGTATGCCTGATTGCGCGTAAAAAGGTAGAGATGCCAATTCTTCTCAACCACTCAGACCTGATTCTGTTTAGGAACTATATTCGAACAACAACGAAAAAGTTCCTCTAGCTCGTCTCGAAAAAAAAAAAACTGTAAATAACATTTCGCGTGGATTTTATATACGCTATTATTTGTGTAATAAATAGTCATTTATATACATTGTATATCTGTCTCTCCGTCTCTCAGCTATTTGTTTGTCTGTTTTTATTTATTCATTGAAAATTACTCTGACGGTACTGTTTAAATAGTTTCTAACATGCTAAGAAAAGTACGGCCATTTTTCCGGTGTAACGCCCGCGGCGCTAATTATCACTTCTTAATGTGTGATCTGGTGATTATTACAGAAATTTGTGTTTCCATGGCAATTGTCCTCATCTTTGCAATTAAGTTAAATGAGTTTTCATTAAGTTGAATGAGCATAAAATTTGTTCAGAGGGGGTCTTTGATGTAAGAGTGGAGGTAAATTC
Organism: Modiolus philippinarum; assembly: GCA_002080025.1. Lineage (NCBI taxonomy): Eukaryota > Metazoa > Mollusca > Bivalvia > Mytilida > Modiolidae > Modiolus > Modiolus philippinarum. The sequence continues at coordinate 6,043 of MJUU01018168.1, read as the reverse complement.
TTAGCATGGAGAACATTGTGTATCATCGTGTGTTTCGGTAAACTCCGTAACCTAAGTCCTTTTTCGCCTCAACCAGCCCCCCCCCCCCC